>JAIPMN010005250.1:6111-25506 GCA_020650975.1 Apostichopus californicus
GGGGGGGGGGGGGGGGAAATATGTTTTAATTGTTTTATTAGATCGAAATGTTAACTGTACATCTAAATGCATTTACTGCCTGTTGAAGGTCAAAATATCATAGTAAATATTTGATGAACTTGTGTCACACTTGTAGTATTACACAACCCCCTTCTCCGTTATGTTCTTGCCTTAATGGTCTTTTTCACTTCAGGTCAGGGACGACTTGTGCAGTGTTACAGAAAAGTACTGTGAAGGGATTCTTGTCATCCAAAGCACAACTGTTGTTTAGCTTTCATCAAGCCTATGAACAATAACAAATTCAGCACAGACTTCATGTACAAAGTAGCCTAGGCTGAGACACATCTGTCATGACACTATGTTAGGCTAGCCTAGTTTGTCCTAACTCTTCTGGTAGTGATTGGATATCTGCTATTGCACAGATGGGTGATATATCCGAGTGGTAAAAGAAGTTATGTTACAACTTGCAGACAAGACCTGTTTTTTTTTTGAAGCAATTATGAACAATGTACTCTCTAGTGATTTCTAGTGATTTCACTCTCTAGTTATTTCTGCTTTATTTATTATTGCTTTTCTAGAATAAATGTTTCAAATATTGGCCAGAGGTCACTGAGGGAGAAGCTACTTTTGGATCCATCCTCGTAGAAACAAACTCAGAGGACGTCTTGGATTGCTGCGTGATACGATATTTTACAGTGAGATCGGTAAGTCACAGGAATTCTCTTTCGTTAGAGAAGTCTTTATGAAAACCTGGTATGTTAATCTATGATTTTGACACAGATAATGAGCTTGTTTCATAATCTCATCACCTCTCCCAATCCAACAACAACTTGTAACTTGTGCATTGGTCTACTTTATCAACCTTATTGTTTTTTATCTCAGATGAGCTTAATTCCTGAAGCTCTGAAGATTAGGGCCTTATGGTCGGTCGTACATGGCTAAAATAAAAATTGCCTTCAATTTTGTTATTTCATCCTTACAAGTACCATCCCTTTTCTCCTCTGCAATTGCCACATGAGGGGTCTCAACGTCCATTTTAGGTGTTATTATGTTTCTCATAAATATAGTTCAATTCTGTCCAAGATTTGGTCTACCTAATGTCCAGAATACTCATACATCACAGATAAAACAAAGTCAACCCTGTTGTGTGTGTGAGTTTGTTTATATTCTTCATGATACTCACACCATTTGGGACAATTCTTTCTATACTGTAGTGTCATGTCCCGCTTCAGAGCACTCGTAGTGTAAGTACGAGTAGTATGAATATCATGTTTCCAACAGATCAAGGTTAAGAACTGTTTGTACTGTCAATACGAGTGCTTTCAAGCATGATATGGGAGGACAGCTTAGAGAGGTATTAGCATTAGGAAATTGTCCTAACGGGCTGGAATACTCCGGAAGGATGCTAATTGTCATAAAATTGTATCTATATTATTAAGATTTACGATTATTAAAGAGTCGAAACGGTGTAATACTCCCCTAATTCGTTAGAAGGAAACCCAGTTGAGAGGTTACAAAACCTATTTTGATAGGTTTTGTGCTTAGGTTTCATTTTGTACACATTATTAATTCTTAGGAAAGGACCTTTGAACTCACATCTTTCCATAGACCTTTGAACTCACACCTATCCATGGACCTTTGAACTCATACCTATCCATGGACCTTTGAACTGACACATATCCATGGACCTTTGAACTCACACCTATCCATAGACCTTTGAACTCACACCTATCCTTGGACCTTTGAACTCACACCTATCCATAGACCTTTGAACTCTCCTCTATCCATGGATCTTTGAACTCACCCCTATCCATGGATCTTTGAACTCACATCTATCCATGGATCTTTGAACTCACATCTATCCATGGACCTTTGAACTCACACCTATCCATGGACCTTTGAACTCACACCTATCCATTGACCTTTGAACTCACACCTATCCATGGACCTTTGAACTCACACCTATCCATGGACCTTTGAACTCACACCTATCCATAGACCTTTGAACTCACACCTATCCATAGACCTTTGAACTCACACCTATCCATGGACCTTTGAGCTCACACTATCCATGGACCTTTGAACTCACATCTATCCATGGACCTTTGAACTCACACCTATCCATATACCTTTGAACCCACACCTATCCATAGACATTTAAACTCACACTTATCCAAGGATACAAAAGTACACAAAATGTGTCAGACATTTTACATACACTGTAATCAACAGTGCCGTTACAGTTTGCCTATCATGCAATGTTGTTGACTTCACTTACAGAAGAACAATTTTGCTTTTGAGGACAAAGTAAAGCTTCTTTAACGAACTTGAGTTTCCACTCACAGTAATGTACAAATGACTCATACTGCTCAAGCCTGTATCAGCCTGACGATACTTCTGCTAGTCATTTAGAGAAAAAATTGTTTCCTCCTTTGAGCAATAATTTCTTTTAACTTTCAGTTTTAATACAAAGTCTGATCATAAATGTAGAAAAAAGGCTGCCGTCATGTTTATTTGCTTATTATCGGCAGGGTGAGGACAGAAGGAGGGTGGTTCAGTTTCATTACATCAAGTGGCCGGATAAAACCGTCCCCAGGGATACTTCGAGTGTCATGAGACTCCTAGATACCATCAAGGACACCCCTACGCAAGCGACGGGTCCCACGGTCGTTCACTGCAGGTAAGCAGAGAATGGATGAGAATCCTGAAGCTGCTTTAGAATCGAGAAGGACAGCAAGACTTAAAAGTGACCCCTCCTTTGAGGTCGTCTCGGTTAAGTTCGATTGCAGCCAGCTAGTTCTAAAAATTCATAAAGAACAGAATTCTCATTGATTTTAAGGTAGGCTGGAAATTTGAATCTGGAATTAAAATAAAAGAAGTTTTGACACCATAGGGCATTTCAAATAGTATTTATCCTTTCACTTTGTTACCTTTAAGAATGATGCCCAATAATGAAGTGATTACTGTTCTTGTCTACCAGTGTTTAATTCTTTTCTCTATTTTTATTTCTTTTCAGTGCTGGAGCAGGAAGAAGTGGAGTCCTACTAGCCTTCGAAATACAGAAGCAAAGGATCGAGATAACGAACGAGGTCGACATCTTTAACTGCGTACAGGAGATGAGAACTGAGAGACCGTGGATGGTACAAACTGCTGTAAGTGATGTGGAACCTGCTCAGTTTGGGCTAATCCACCTCCCGTTTTCCCACCCCCCCCCCCGCCACCTTGGCCAATAACAGTTAGGTGTTTAGCATTTTGGTTCGTTCTTACTGAGAATGTTTAGAAGTAGAAGCCTACCCCAAACTGGACTAAACATCACATTGTAGCTATTTTTCTGCTTTAATATAGGTTGCCCTTCCACACATTCCTTCTCCATTCCACCAGAATAGAAAGTATGCAGAAATTGTTCCTACCCCTCCCCCCCCCCTCCTGCCCCAACCATTAGGTTGTAACATGCCTTTGACTATCATTGTTTCAGGATAATAATTAAGCTCAATTTGTCCCTTGCCTCAATAATTTTTCTACTCATTAAGACTCCAAGAGATGTGATTTTAATTGCAAGTGGAGTCATTGTTAGTGATTTTTCCTGACTAAAGCTGTACTTACACAGGCTGAAAGTTAGTGTTAAGACTGCTGACAACACTGCCAGAAATGTTACCATTGTAGGGGATTCTTCAATATGTGTCCTGCACGATATCTTGTCTGTAGGATCAGTATGTGTACTTACACAGGCTGAAAGTTAGTGTTGAGACTGATGACCACACTGCCAGAAATGTTACCATTGTAGGTGATTCAATATGTGTCCTGCACGATATCTTGTCCGTAGGATCAGTATGTGTACTTACACAGGCTGAAAGTTAGTGTTGAGACTGATGACCACACTGCCAGAAATGTTACCGTTGTAGGTGATTCAATATGTGTCCTGCACGATATCTTGTCTGTAGGATCAGTATGTGTACTTACACAGGCTGGAATTAAGTGTTAAGACTGCCGACAACACTGCCAGAAATGTTACCGTTGTAGGTGATTCAATATGTGTCGTGTACGATATCTTGTCTGTAGGATCAGTATGTGTTCTTGCACAGGCTGATAATGGAGTTTCTGCTGTGTAAGAATACATATATCGAGAAGGATGTCTTCAGTACCTACGCCTGCAAAATACAAGAATCCAATCCAGAAACAGGAGAAGCGGAGTTGACATCTCAGTTTAAGGTGAGTCAAAACTACGTCGTATAGATACGTCAATACTTCTCTCTGTTTCTTCAAGAGGGAGCTGATTTGGTGAGGCAGTTGTTTTGAAAAAATATGGAAATGCCTCTTGATGGTTAAGTATTTTAAATCAAGTCTCAAAAATGTAATTTTGAAACAGACTTTGGAATTTAAAAATTGTGCAAGGTGAGGAAGAATCAAGATAAACATGTTTGCACAATTTTGTTGGTATTAGTGACTTGAAATGGGACGGGGGATGGGGGGGGGTGTAGTGGGTGGGGCTGAGGTGGGTGGGAATAATAAGTTGGAGAACACTTGACTGCAAACTGTAGTACACCTAACTGGAAATGTTATCACTTGTTCGACAGAATATGCTTGTGGTGCAAAAGTGAAAGTGACTTTTCACATTGACCTATTTCGTTCTCTGCTTTTATAGATCCTTAGTCGGATTCTACCAGCACTCAGAGTTGATCCCGAGGCAGCTGGACTGCAACCGGAAAACCAGAATAAAAACCGGGATTCGGATATCGTTCCAGGTAACATGACCACTTTGTTAACGAAGGAAATTTTGTAATGATCGTTTATTTTATATTGTCTTTTTCTTCATGTGAATGATTACCAGTGATTTATGTTGCAGTTTTCCCCCGGCAAGTTATTTTAAAATTTTTATCATTTTGCCGTTCATTGGGTGACAAAATGATAATGAAGAAGAGCGTTGCCATGGAGACGTTGCACGTCTGTATGCACTCACAGTCGTCAAAGTTGTTAACTTGTCTGCAGTAGTATTTTGTGTCTTAAAAAAAACAGGTAAAACAAAAACAGGAGATTTCTTACAATCTCCACTGGTGAGGAACAGCTTTGGGAAACTCTGTCTGAAAGACAAACTATCCAAATATTTCATTGCTTGCTTGCAATCCAAATCTGAATTATAATCCTCCTAACATGTAATTCTTCATTTCTATTCATGTTAGTCAACAGGTATAGGCCGTACCTCATCACAGAGGTGGATGCATCCGACAGTACCAACTATATCAATGCTAGCTTCATAGATGTGAGTATCTTAGTGACAATATATGACATTAATTCAATACAAATGAATTACCCATGTCAATGGATTGCGATTGGCCATGCTTTGATCTGAAGAACAGGGAGGACAAGTTTTGCAACCTGGGGTGGGGGGGGGGGAGGGGAGGGGGTTAATGAGTGCATCCTGAGAAATCATTTTAAGCATAGCTTTCATGAGAATGGCTTAATCTCAATGTAGGATTAAAGGAACTAAAGGACTGTTACTATCTGTGATTTTTTTTGCCATTTTGTGCTAAAATTTTGGTAGCTAGATTGTTAAATCACCAACAAGAATATAATGCCACTTTGCTATAATTTATTTTGGATCTACTTAAATATCTAATATCACTTTCAACAGCATTCTCTTTTTCATTTCCATTAAACGGTTTAATTCATTAATGTTTCTTTTTAATTCACTTCAGTAATAACATCAGAATTTTTTTTATTTCATAACTCAAAATACACAAGTTTGTGTAATTTTGTTTTTCTTTTAAAAGACAAAAGGTATTTTTTGTTCGTTTGAATTTTTCTTTAGGGAATTTCATCGACCAGTGAATTTGTGACAACTCAGATGCCCCTGCCTCACACCATCATTGACTTTTGGAGGTTGGTCCATGATTACCAAGTTCAAACTATCGTCTTGCTGAACTCCATGGACAAAAGAGATGAGGTACTCATATGTTTGTTTGATCTCCTTCTTATAACTTGGTTATCTTTTTTATTTTATTCATTTATTTTTTGGTCATTGTGATCTTGTGGTGTTCATGGAATCTCTCTGTGCAAAACGTATGAAGACTCTGTGGGACAGAGTTGTATCGGTTCTATACTAGTGGTACTAGTTGATTTTGCATGGTAGCTAGTACTCGTTAGTTTTGCATGGTTGCTAGTACTAATTAGTTTTGCGTGGTTGCTAGTACTAGTTAGTTTTGCATGGTTGCTAGTACTAATTAGTTTTGCGTGGTTGCTAGTACTAGTTAGTTTTGCATGGTTGCTTGTACTCGTTAGTTGTGCATGTTTGCTAGTACTCGTTAATTTGGCATGGTTGCTAGTACTCATTAGTTGTGCATGGTTGCTAGTACTCGTTAATTTGGCATGGTTGCTAGTACTCATTAGTTGTGCATGGTTGCTAGTACTCGTTAATTTGGCATGGTTGCTAGTACTCATTAGTTTTGCATGGTTGCTTGTACTCGTTAATTTTGCACGGATGCTTGAACTCCTTAATTTTGCATAGTTGCTTGTACTCGTTAATTTTGCACGGATGCTTGTACTCGTTAATTTTGCATAGTTGCTTGTACTCGTTAATTTTGCATGTTTGCTAGTACTCGTTAATTTTGCATGGTTGCTAGTACTCGTTAATTTGGCATGGTTGCTAGTACTCATTAGTTTTTGCATGGTTGCTTGGACTCGTTAATTTTGCACGGATGCTTGTACTCCTTAATTTGGCATTGTTGCTTGTACTCGTTAATTTTGCATGGTTGCTTGTATTCATTTATTTGGCATGGTTGCTTGTACTCATTAGTTTTGCATAGTAGTTAATACTCGTTAATATTTTGTATAGTTGCTAGTACTCGTTAAGTTTGCATGGTTTCTTGTACTCATTAGTTTTGCATGGTAGTTAGTACTCGTATAATATTTTTGTATAGTTGCTAGTTCTCGTTAATTTTGCTTGTACTCGTTAATTTTGCATAGCTGCTAGTACTAGTTAGTTTTGCATGGTTGCTTGTACTTGTTAATTGTGCATGGTTGCTAGTACTCGTTAATTTGGCATGGTTGCTAGTACTCATTAGTTTTGCATGGTTGCTTGGACTCGTTAATTTTGCACGGATGCTTGTACTCCTTAATTTTGCTTTTGCTAGTACTCGTTAATTTTGCATGGTTGCTTGGATTCATTTATTTTGCATGGTAGCTAGTACTCGTTAATTTCGCATAGCTGCATAGTTACTCGTTAATTTCGCATGGTAGCTGGTACTCATTAGTTTTGCATGGTTCCTTGTACTCATTAGTTTTGCATGGTAGCTAGTACTCGTTAATTTCGCATAGCTGCATGGTTACTCGTTAATTTTGCATGGTAGCTGGTACTCATTATTTTTGGCATGGTTCCTTGTACTCATTAGTTTTGCATGGTAGCTAGTACTCGTTAATTTCGCATAGCTGCATGGTTACTCGTTAATTTTGCATGGTTACTAGTACTCATTAGTTTTGCATAGTTGCTTGTTCTGGTACTCTTCCTCATAGGTTTTTGACGGTACTCAATGCATTTTGGAAATCTAGTATAGACACCATCAGTATGAGTTAATAATCAAAATCATCATCTTCCCATTATTGCTCTATTTCTTATTATAGACTTGCCAACCTTACTGGGGTCTGGGTGAGCCTCTGGTCTGTGGGGATCTATTCCGCATCACCACGACAGCCGTGACGAAGAAGGGGGATATAGTGGAGAGAACGTTAGTTCTGGAGAACCTTGTGTCACAGGTAAACTTTGGTACTTGCAGCTTGCAAAAAATAATATTTTATTCCTTTGAAAAAAAATAATGCATTGTGGAAAATAAGCTTAAAGAGACATATCTTGCAAACCCCAATACTGACAGCTAAAATTGTCAGTTCTATGGTGCTTTTGTTCCATTTTATAAATTTGAGATGTGGTGAGTATGGTTGGTGTGGGGAGGGGGCATGTGGGGATAATTAATTAATTAATTGGAAAATTTGGGGGGATCAAAGGTAGCAACAACTGGATGTGTGATACTGTGATAGAGCTGTTGCTGTAATTGATTCATACACTTTTTTTGTCATACTTGTTCTTACTTGTGGAATAAAAGAATTTTGATTGATAAAATTCTTCTGAGGGCATTCTAGAGTTGATGAATTACATGTCAAAGACAAAAGAAAAAACGGGGTTTTAAGTATGGACGAGATTTGAAGATGCTTTCCAAGCTTCTTTCAGCACAATGCTATCACTTATTAAACTAATATAAACCAGTGGTTGTTAAAAATTGCAAACCATATCAGTACAATAATAAGCAATGGCAGACTGAGTACCTTTCTGAATAGAAGATATAGATAAATTCAAAGCAGCATTTTTACTCCTTTTCTCGGAAATTTTACGAACCTACTGAGTATTACATCTACTGAAAGTTATTATTATCGTATAAGGAATGGACCCAATTTCATTCCCAACAGTTCATGCTTCAGTCAGTAGGGCAATTGGAGAATCCACCCCCCCCCCCCCACCCAAAGAAAATATATATATATATATATAAATTATATTTTCATTTTATTATTTGAAAATTCGAAAGTTGACTAGCCAAGGTAATAAACTACATTTCTTATCCAAGCAAGTAGTATAAAACAGAAAGATCAAAGTTACTAAAAAGCTGCTGCATTTAAAACTTGCTGCAATAACAATTGTCTATTATTCTTCTGCAAGAACAATGGCCTATTATTCTTAAGATACATTTATTATCCTTCAGGCTTCTCATTCATTGTTTTCATGAGAATGATTTCATTCTCTCTGTCTTTCATTCATAACATTTTTGTGACCTTTTTGGGTATTTTGTGAATTTTTAACTTTCTCTTTTCCTTTCATTATTATTCCTCTCTACTTAGTCTAGATGGAATAAACTTTTCCTATTATTCTTCTAAGTCTAAGAAAGTCTAAGAAACATATTTGTTTTAGAGTGTTAGCTCAGTGGTTAACGCCGGTGCCTTTCAATCATAAGGTCCCCGGTTCGAGTCACTCCCAGATTAATGTATGTCGTCCAGTTACAGAGTTGTTGACAATTAACAATTCATAATCATGGACGTTAAATATGAATGTAAGAGACTGACTTCGGTCAGCTTGCGGCTTTGATAAGCCAATGAGGCTTCATCGCGAGTTCCTGCTTGCAGGAGGATCTAAAATACATACAAACATATATTTGTGACCTGGCAGGAAAAGGTAGAGTGACATTTTATGGGATCAATTCTGATAGTTACAGAGAATGACGGAATAACTCAAAAAGCAGTTGAATAATTTGATTTTTTTTTGGTTATAAATTTTGACACTTGTATGGTGTCCAGGAAAACATACATAACCAGGAATGGGATTACAATTGTGTACTACCCAATTAAGAAGGGGGATTAAAAGGATTAAAAAAAGAAACCCATCCCAATATAAAAAGGGGATGAAAATGATTTATAAAAAAGATATGTGTTAAGTATTTGACGAGAAACTATGAGGAGTTCACCAATAGAAGCTGTTAACATTTTTGTTTTTGCCAGAAACCCCTGAAAACGTTGGTAAACCGGAAAGCTTGTCCGTTGGAGTGAATTTGGTTGATTTCTTTTTCGTGTAAAGCTCAGGAAATTGGTCAGACTTTGTGGTTGCAGATTAGACAAGATTTTTTTTTAATGATATTTTTAAACATAGATTTGTTTGTAAACAGAATCCTCAGTTGTCCTTCAATCTATCAATTCTATTGTTCTCTATTGTTCTCTTATTATATACTCATCTGGTGGTGTCTTCTGTTATTAATTTATTCAAAACCATTATTAGATGCTGTGACTGTTTTTTTTTATTATACACAATACTTTTCTACACGATGTTTTTACACATTTCTACGAAACTTTAAAACCCTTAAAGCAGTTGTAAGCCGAAAAGCATCATTGTTATCTTGAGCATCTCAAAGTTATGAAAGACAGTAACAACCCAGCCTGCCCTACAAGTGACTGATAGATTCCTTTATTTATTAAAAGTTTTCCTGTGTCCAGACAGATTTGGAAGTGTACCCAATTGGGTTATGACACGTTGTCTATGTATTTTTTTCACATCTAAATCTCTTTTAAATCTCTTTTAAATCTCTTTTCACACCGGCCCTTGAATTTGGGTCGTTCGACTGTCAGTCACAGTGTCATGTTCAAAGCTCATATTGTCAGGTTCAGTTGTGAGCAGAGACTTAAGGGCACCAATGTAAATGGCACCAACATTGCACCAACATGGCACTAACATGGCACCAATGTAAATTGAAAGAAACCAGATGGTATAATTGTGGAGGGATCTCCCCCCTCAGCGTCAGACTTGCATTGAATGACTTACAGGAACAAACGGACGGACAGAATAATTGACCGTTTGACTTACACGTGTCATTTCAGTACACAAAAGGTGGAGGTCGAAGGTCATTTGGGTCATCAGGGGTCAAAATGTAGAAACCTCATTAACACGATATCTCAAGAAGGGAAACATGGGCAGACCTCATGTTTGGTGTGTAGGAGCACCACATTGTGTAAAAGAAGCCTATCATTTTTGGTGGAGGGCAAAGGTCATTTAAGGTCACCAGGGGTCAAATTGTGAAAAACCTTGTAATCACGATATCAGTACACAAAAAGCATCTTAATTTCATCTTCCATTCACCCATCCTCATCTTGCCAGCCTTAAATGTTACTTCCAAGTACGGGTAGGTATAACATAATAATAATGATAATCATAATAATATAATAATAATAATATTTAATAATAGGTATAACCTCATCATCATGTTATTAGTAGTTAAATTCTTTCCATATGGTCACTAATAATAATTTGTCTAGCCAAAAACCGTTGCCGAACCTACAGTTGGCTAGCCTACACTGTAGCCTAGCCTACACTGTTACCTAGCCTACACTGTTGCAAGCAGATGCAATTTAGTTTGATCTAATTTGCAAATAAGAATTCGATCAAAGACATTTACTCAATCTTTATCTCCTCTCATTAATGTCTGGGTGAGAAGAAGTCTATTTTATACGTACCATCGGTTCAAAACTTTCTACTGTCTTGTAATACACGAGTTATTCCTTTTGGGAAGTGAAATTATTTCACATCATTAAACTTCATAAAACCAGCTAAGTTAGATGTTTGCTTCAGTTTCTTCTTCCTCCCCCCCCCCCTTTTCATCCTGATAGACCATCAGTGAAATCAAACAGTTCCAGCTGAAAAAATGGCCAAACTTGGAAACCCGTCCTCCTTCGATGTCCAGGCTTGCTATCTTCACCCAGCTGGTCAAGGAATATGTCGCAGAGGGTGAATTGACCGGTCCAATACTAGTTCACTGCATGTGAGTAGGCCTTCATGTTTCTTTTCTGTATTATGACTTCTAATCGTAAAACATTTGATTGCTCCTTTCTAAAAACAGAAATGAAGTAATGTTATAAAATCGACTTGGCATCAGACTTTTCTATGGCTTCATAAATAAGTTTGTCTTCTGTCGAAAAACTATCAAATTCTCGACCGGTCACTTTGTTTGAGAAAATGGTGTTTATTTCATCTGGCCCCAAAAAATAATCTGACAGGTGAGTTGAATTTGGGCTTTTAGTACGGCACAAATGGATCCCATAACTGTGTATAATCCACAGATTAGCCGAAATCGGTATTTTTTTTACGCCATAATTGATCGTTGACTATCCTCCATCAGTCGGTCACATCAGATTCCTCTGATAAACGTTGCATTAACTGCAATTCTGACAGACGGTGGTTGTCACTCCAGTTAACCCACAGATGGTCAGAGATTTATAATCACGCAAGATAGTCTGTCTGAGATTTATTCGTGTTTTCGTCGCATCAAAGATGGATGGGTTTGTACGTAATTAATGACCGTACCTGTTGGCTTCTTTGTCTATATACTCCGCGAATTCGCGGAATATCTGTGATTTCTTTTGTACCTCCGGGACAAAAACTATTATCCTAACACACTGAAGCATACGCAAACTGGAGCCTATACCGCAATTTTTTGCAAAGTTCAGTGATTTTTGTTTGACCCCAGGCTCATCCCTGTTGTTTACTACATCTCGCATTTATCCCGTTGCAGGTCCGGGGTCGCTCGTAGCGGCATCTTCTGCGCTGTGCTGTCCTGTCTGAGACAGCTGGACGACTATGGGGGGGTGGACGTCCTACAGACTGTCAAACAACTGAAGCAGTGTCAGCCTCTCCTGATCCAATCAGAGGTAAGCAGCTGATTGCAAGATATGTCCATTTATGATATTGAACTGTCAAAAAAATTGAAGAAGAATCCCCCTCCCCCTACCCCTCCCCCTCCCCCTCCCCCCTCCCCCACAATCTCTAAATTTTTGGGAGAGGTGAGGAGGACAGCTTGATGTGGTTGCATAAACACATATATGTTTACAGATCTTGAAGCGTTATATTACCACAAGGTGTATTAACCCCCAGGCGTGTAGCCAGGAATTTGCCAAGGGAGGGGCTAACTTGTAGGGAAACTATCAGAGCTGTAGATTCTGCTTTGGTAGCGCCACCATGAGTTCGTGCTACGCGTACAAGAGAATTTTGGCTGAAAATGCCTCCCAGATCGCTGGAAATGGCACTTCCCAGGCCTTGTAAGTTAATCTAAGCTTGAAATTACTAGCGATATCATAAAAAAAATAACCCAAAAATATGCTCGGGGGAGGGGGGGCGGTCGCCCCCTTCGCCCCCCCTTGGCTATGCGCCTGTTAACCCCTGCACCTGCTTGCTCCTGTGGATAACTCTGACTAAATTTGGTCTGTGTCAAGAGTGAGGGGAGGTGTCAGGTGTTGACTATTCAGGGCGGTACAAGACATTGAAAACTTTGTCATCGAGAAGAATCTCATGTCTGGCATCTGATACGTATTGTGTATACATATTTATGAATAAAGAAGCATTTTGTGGTGATGTCAGAAACTTTGATAATTGGCAAATATGCATGTGTCTAGCTAACGTTCGATCTCAAAATTAGATTGCACAGTACCCCCATTATTCTGCCCCCCCCCGAACCACCTCCACCTATCTTCCGCCTGTCCGTGCCATCAAAGCCTTCCCATTCTCATATTGAGTTAACTAACATAGCCCTTTCTCGTTTTCCCTATTTCTCTCTAATTACATTTTTCCTTTTCCGTCTGTTTTCCCACGACAGTTAGAGTTTTGTCTCGTCTACGAGCTCATCTCGCTCTGTACATCGCCGGAGATGTGCTTGGAGGAGGAGGATGGAGGGAGGAGGAGGAGGGAGGAGGGAGAGAGCATGTACGAGAATGCTGGACATTCCTCGTCGGAGATGTTAGATTCCGAGTCCGTCTACGAGAATCTGGGCTTTAAGTCAAAGTCACTCCGTCACTCTGGGATCATGCAGATGGATTCCAATGCGTGATTTACAGTTTCCGTAGTTCCCAAAGAAGGTATTCTTTCATATACAGTACTTACTTCTAGTGTGCAGGGTATATTTTTAATTTCTCACTTATTTCTTATGGAGGATTCGTGGTACCATTTCATAATTTTTCGAAACCTTTGTAAGTATAATCAATTGGTGCTTTGAGATGGAGGTTATATTTTATAATTGATATATTGATTTATGGATAATTGATAATTGGTTTTTTACATCTGTAAAAGTCAATGTTAATATTATTTTTATTGTTATTAGTAATATTATTATTATCATTATTATTATTATTTCTATTATTATGATTATGATTATTACTAACATTATTATTAATATTATTTTTATTATTATTACGATTATGATTATTATGATGATTATGATTATGAGTATTATTAATATTAATATTATTACCATTTCTATTATTATTATGATTATTATTATTACTATTATTATTATTATTGTTATTATTATGATTATTACATATTAGGGATATAACAGCAAATATCAGCAATTTAAAAAGAAATCATATCGATGCTATAGAATATTGCTGTGTATGAAAATGTTGTTCTGGACCCATAGAATGCAGAAAATGTCTAATATTTTATGTTAAATAATCAATTTCAACCAGCAAAAATATAGATAACACCATAGACCAAAGGATTGTCCTTGCCAGTTTTGGCTATCCGTGCATTGGTTTTATCGCATACTTTTCATATACCGTAGTGTATTTTCTAAAAACGTATTAACATGGTAGCCCATGGTTATTGACGGAGAGAGGTGGCTTCTGGGAACAGGACCTGTATATACCCAGATCATTGAGTCTCATGAAATAAGGGTGGGCTTAACCTTCTGATCTTCAACGGGTAAAAGAATTTGAAATGACATTGTAATATAAAGTTTAAGAATTGAAATTAATGTGTGGTTGTAAAACTCTACAGGGACTAAAATTAATTGTGGCGTGAACATTCAGGGTTTTTGTGTGACATCACAAAAGTTGTTCTGTAAATATCTCCGTCATTAACTAGAAATTGAAGATCAATGGGATGGTTTGGCAATTTGAATGTGTGTGAGGAGTGGACATATATATATGTCTTTCCAAAGTTGTGTGCTAGGCCACTTTAATCTTTGTTTTAAAATGTGACCTTTATTTGACCTTTAATGTGACCTTTAAAACCAATGACTAAACCAGTGATTGTGGGAAAATCGTGATGTAGACTCACTGTAAAGTGTTAGAACCAGAAATACTTGGTACCAATGTTACTACTTACACCAAAGACTTATTTCAACTTTCAGGGATTCAAAAGGGGGTTCTGATTTGCACACGTGAAGTATGTGAGGACAGGACATAATAATACTTTCTCCTAAGTCGTTTGTGCTAGGTCACACATGTGACAGCTAAACCAAAAGTCAAAGGAAATTATGATAGATTTTCAGACAATTTTCCACTTCAAATTGAGAAAGTTTTAAAAGACATTTATGACATTTTTTTTTGTATGCTACGGTGTTTGAAGAGAGGAAATCGAACAGCTGCATTCGACTAAGCGAAGTCATGTGCTAAGGCAGAAACTAATGTGACACTCAAACTTTAAAGAGGTTTTAAAGTCTGCTTTGTGAAATAATTCGCCCAATATTGTTCAAAAGATAAAGACAAGGCCCTAATATTATACAATAAACTGCATTACCTTATATTCCGTCCCCCCCCCAACCCCCCTCTTCACCTTGTCCATGATTCAGTATTCATTATTTGTACGTCCAGTATATAATTATTGTTTTCAAGGTTAATGCAATTAACAAAGTCATTTTCACTACGATTACTGTTACACTACTCAATTTTCATGACGTGCGAGGAGATTCCTTTCCTGGATTGCTAAATATATTTAGAAAGCAACTCACTTTCATTTTTCATCAGCAAAGAATCGCAGGAAAACTTCTCCAAAAAACGTAATTATAGCAGAGTTATGCGCAAGATTGCGTCCCCGTTTATTTGTTACACTTTTTGGGTGCTATGGTTACTCTCTTTACTTAGGATACAGATTGAGAGGAATTCTCAGTGTTGCTACGTTTGTGTTACTGTGATTAGAAACACGTACTAGCATTGATCTGATGTCCTACATGACCCCCTGATATTATTATTTAATTATTATTTAAACATTTCTAAAACGCACATATATATGTAAAAACATAAGCTATGGCGCTGTACAAACTTAAAAGAGTAAAGGTAAAAAACTTAACGAAATTTAAGAAACCAAGTTAATCATAAGAAAGAGGTAAAAATCTTAAAAACAGATAACCCTAAAAGACTAAACAAATCCAATAACGATGGAGAAAATGAAGTCAGTATATACCATGCCACAAAATCAGGAAAAAGGATTAAACAATAGTAAGAGATAAATACAAAAATTAATAAATAAATACATAAATATATATGAAAGCTGTCTTTGATGACTGTCTGCCCACGTGCAGAGGGGATATTTTTCAGTTAACATAACGAGATACCGGTGTATCCTACCAGGTTACATATATGTTGGTTAAACCTCCTAACCCATGAAATGTGAACTTAGATTATTGAAAAGCTACTAGTAATAAGTCATGTGTTTCTCTAAATGTGTACAAATTTATAACAAAACGAAATTCCCTCTGCTATTTTGTAAGTGACAAAAAAAGAAAGAAAGAAAAAGAGGGGGCTGGGTGGGGGGGGGGGGGTAAGTGATAGTATTTGTTGTTATCATCTATTACTTGATTTGTCTAAACCTTGATGGATAAATGCCATGTACCATACAAGCCCAATATGTAAGTACTTAAACATAAATTTGATTTCTGTGAGATTCCAAAGAAGATCTACTATCAACTCTCAAAATATAGCAATTCCATTCTTAAGAAATATGCAACAATTTTCCATTTTTTATGAAAGGTTCTTTTTCTTTAAATTCATAAGGGAGAAGGAGAAAGAGATGCTTGGCTTATAGTATTATTTGTTAATGCAGTCAATTTGCAAAATGTATTTTAAAACTCATGACAATTTTTCATTTCTTTTTTAATAAAAATTATTTTCGTATAGCTAATGTTTGTATATAATTGTACCATGTAATGAATATTAAAAATGTGTCTTTTTTTAACATTAAATTAATTAATTTGATTTGTTTTAATGGTGCAGGTATTACTGACGATTTTGTAATGAGGCTCAATAAGCAAACCATTGTCTAAAACTTATTTTGTCGTGAGTTCTTCTTTGTTCATATTTCGTTATTTCTAAAACTGCTGATATTACAAGTTTTGTCATGAACTCTACAAAAACTTATTATTAAAAAGTCATTGTCATATCACCAAGGCGCTGGGGACGCGAATGTGGCAAGTGCTTCCCAGTTAAATAAAAAAAATAAAAAAAAACCTTCAAAATTTCCCCTTTCGATAAGTAAGGAGTTTTTGTTAATGAAAAGTTCCCTATTTCCATTTTTTTTATTATGAAAGTGCGTTTTTCTTAGTGAAAAGAAGGAGCTGGAAATTGTGATACGTACGGTGGCTTAATAGGGACATAAGAAAGGAAAGTAATTGAGATAAAAAGTCAAAATGTTGAGATTTGGGGACACACCCCCCTTCCCCCTATGTCCCTATTAAGCCACCGTATATACGAATGCACAAAAGGTCTATTTTACCTGAAACGTGGTAAATTTGTGGTTTGCCCCTTCATATTTTTTTGTAAGATATTTTAGTTATAGATTGAATGTCAAATGCCAGCTACTTTAGAATTACATCAATTTGTAGGGGGGGGGGGGAAGGGGTGGGAGTCTTGATTTATAATTGGGGATGTAAATCGGAACGGTGAGGGGGAGGGAAGTGGGATAGAACCGACGTTACATCCAAATCCACGCCTTAGAGAATCAGTTACAAAAACATATTTGCTCATTTAATGAATTAATGAGTAGTCAATACACCCAGATGGATTTGACAGGACTGACGAGATGGGGTTCGGCATGCAACAAGGTTCATCCGGTCCCAGTGTCAATTAGGGCACGGAGAAATATGGAGAGGTCCGAGAAAATATGGCATACATGTAATGTATCCTCAACACCATAATAAAGTGAAGAGTGCCAAATGGTCGGCCCGGTGACATAGTTGAGCCCGTTTGTCTCTCGGTCCCTCTGGGATTGATTAAGCACTCTGTGTAACAACATGCACTATAACTCGTGCGTATGTAGGCTATACTGGTTTTCACAATGTAGGCTACCACCTTCTCTTACTGAATGAGGTGAACAATTTGTTTGGTGGGGGTAGCTGGTTCTTTGATGTGGTCCCCAAGCCCCACCTCCCTTCATATATTGACCATGGCTTTACCATCAATGTATAATAACGCCATCGTGGTATTTAACAGACACTGCAACACGGTATAAAGGCAAAATGATTTTCGTAGCTTTGTGAGATTAAATTCCTTTTATTGTAGATATAAATAATTGATATGATAACAAAAGTTTGGTAATATTTGTTCGGAAGAATTTATGACAAGGTAGAATTAAGCTTTATATTCTCTGAGGTTCATGTCGACGGCTGAGGCATATCGGTTAATAAAATTTAACAAACATTTACAAGCTAACAACCAAATAGCTCCCGCTAATACTAATACTACTACTACTACTACTACTACTACTACTACTACTACTACTACTACTACTACTACTACTACTACTACTACTACTACTACTACTACTACTACTACTACTACTACTATGTTTGATCTCTAAAGTAATGGAAAATATGTCACCAAAACAGGAGCAATGAATTAAGTTGAAAGAAGTTACCCTTTATAGCGATAAATCCTTTTTTGATCCATATCAAAAATCATCCGAATACTTAATTAAAAAAATAAATAATAATAACTGAAAATCTCCATTTGACT
Organism: Apostichopus californicus; assembly: GCA_020650975.1. NCBI lineage: Eukaryota > Metazoa > Echinodermata > Holothuroidea > Aspidochirotida > Stichopodidae > Apostichopus > Apostichopus californicus. The sequence goes on from JAIPMN010005250.1 coordinate 24,409, forward strand.
AATCATTGAAACGATCTCCACAATCCGATGCGTTTCGAGAACTTAGGAGGGAAATATTGTTCTTCGTGAGTAAATATGAGGGCCTAACAATTACCAGGGGGACAAAAAAATCGACCCCTCTTATAGCTAACATGCCTAATTATGGATATGATAAACTTAAATTGTATTATTTATTAAATGAATGACGATAATTGATTAGTAATTTCGGTATCTGAGATAGTATTCTCCCTGACCCCATTTTCCCATGAAATAAAGGATCCGCTAAGGAATTTTCCCGATTTTCGCGGAACCGATACATTTGGTTTATATCTATATCTTTTCTCATATCGACCGCTCATTCCATTCATACAATGTCATATGACTGAAATGTATCCGACAATACCCATCCAAACAATTTCTGCAAACGTTACATAGCTTAATAGGTGAATATAAGGCATGAATATGCTTAGCATGAATATGTATAATGATGAATGCATGAATATAATGCTTGGCCATTCAAAGGGGGAAACACCTTATCATTCAAATACAGATGACCAAGCATTGCCTAAATCAATAATTAGCTTTGTGACAATGTCATTATTAAACAGCTTATTACTCTATTAATTAGAGCTGATTACGAGCTCTTATAAGTAAAATCGTTGATAGATCTTATAATAGCTAAACCGACAATCTTTTGGAGCACTTGATATCGAGGGTTATAACACTCGTGATGCTTTCAGCATTTTTGCTGCACAAATCATACGCAATCTATAATAGTTGCTATAGTACTGACGTCACAGAGTCATGCGGTTTTAACTTTGCAAAGGTCAAATATGGTAAGAATAGTCATCTATATCATACATAATCTTTCCCTTGTTAAGTTATTTCATACAGAGTGCGTTGCCCGCTGACTCGTTTTTATGTCAAAACAACAACCAAATCAACATCTGCGAATGACCTTTCTGGAAATAGGAAATAGTTTGAGGATTATTGCGACTATCACTTTAGAAAATGATAAAAGATTTGGAGCAATACGAATGACCTTCATTAATTTCTAGGTTATATCACTAAACATACAGGAAGATCGAGACAGGTGAGAGTGGTGGGGGGGGGGGGGGG
>JAIPMN010005251.1:0-12598 GCA_020650975.1 Apostichopus californicus
GTTCAAACACCCCCCATGGCCCAAGTGCCCCCAAAAAATATATGCAGAAAACACCAGTGACTTGGAGAGATACGCTAGTGATAATTATCGCACCCTCCTCCGGGCCTCAGTAATGGGATTTTAGCTTTACTTTTAGTGAGACTCTAAGAGAACCAAATAACAAATATGCCAAAATCAATGATGTGAGAGTACCGTTAACTCTTTGGGTTCCCAGTTTGCTTGTCAACAGACTTCTACAGTCCAAACGAAGGGGAACTCTATAGGTCCGCAATTCCCTTGATCTTTTTATCTCTGATTCCCCAAATTATCCTTCTTACAGTTCAAACTTTTGAGTTGAAGTTGAACCTAGTTGCTTGTAAATTATATATATTGAGAAAAGTATCTCTTTAGGTTTGCAATTTCCTTGCATCAATAATTGAGTATATATAGGATTACATTTTTCTGATGTGAATAGAATTATTCCACAAAATAATTATCAATATTCTTTTGCATGATTTGAGCTCAAACATTGCACCATTTTGCATCTAGAGGCCTTAAAATTCCATTTTTTTGCCAAAGGGGAGAGGGACACCCCCTCCCCTTAGACCCCTCCCCCATGTCAGTCTCCACCGAAACACCCGCCATGAACAAATCTTGGCTACGTGCCTGTATGTTATAAATATTTGCTAAAACAGCATATTCTTTCAACTAAGTATAGTAAAGGACAAGTAAAGGACACAGTTTGGCCTTGTTACTAACATAGTTTCTCCTGAAATATGGCTACCAGCTTAGCCTACTTGATTTATTTTGAAAGTGACATGCACGTTCGTATACTTCAGTGCAATTAACGGCCTAGGTCTATACCTCCCAATTCACAATGTTTGGCTACGTTAAAACGTATAGGGCCTAGGCTAGGCCTAATGCAAGTTAGTCATAACGTTACACCTTATAAGTTACTGCTATCGATCTTCATCCAGCTGTTCCCAATTTTACCGACATATTCTTCCATCTGTGCTTGTCACTTGGAAAAGTTTAACCTTCGGAAACCATTTCAGACATGTTGCTACACCCCTGGCAACGCGTCACGGCATGATCTCTATTTTTGCAGCATTTCTTAAACAAATCAGCCAACTTCTCACTAGTACTAGTAACCCGACCAAGGTTTGTGTACAAAATCAATGTCGTCTGCTCGATTTACGAGCAATGTCGTCTGCTCATTTACGATAATTAGGCCATCAGCTGAAGGTCGAATTTCGCTTGTTTCGTTTCAGCAACTGCGGAACTAATATTTCTCTACAGCATTGAATACATATATTAATGAAGATTAATGATCCAAAAGTTCTCCATGTGCTTTCCTGCAGTTTTTTTGCAATGCCGCTCGAAAGATCCAACTGTATATTTTATTGCGTATGTTAAGAAACCTGCCGTGTTCAAAAGTCGTGCGCCAGTGAGATATATGTATCATGTGATATGAATTGCCCAATGAGCCATGGGTTCCGAGTGCACTCTTTGTAGAAAACAACTAACATGGCGGCGCCCACGAAAGCCAGTCAGTCTCCGACACACGAAAATCTACAGAGCTTAATTCACATTGATTCTGTAAAATTTGAAGCAGTCAAGGCACTGAAGAATATCCGATGGACTAAAGTTACTTCCTGCGCTAAAGAGTGGCTCAATCTCAGCGGCAGAGAAAGTGAAATCGCCGAACCAATCCAATACATTGGATTACGCGATGGCCTACACTACGATCAAGCGGGTGTTCAACAGCATATTAATATGATGGGGTTCCACGATACGTGTTACAGGCGGTTCATTGATAGCAATCGCATCATTGCTGCAAGAAAACGGACAGTACCAGAGGAGACCCCATATGATTTGAAACGCAGAAGCGACGGAAAAGATCGAGGCAACCAAGCAGAAGCTCTGGTGTATTGCCTGTATAATGTATTATATGTGGGAAAAGAAACTCATAGTTACTCGGCGTTGCAAACTGGTGTAGGACAAGCTGCAGCAGGCAGAGACTTTCGATGGAGGTAAGCCTAAGCATACTACACGACGCTACTTGTACTTCTGTGGCATAGTTGAAGTGTTAGGAGAAGTTGAATAATGCGTTCATAGAATCCAAGTCAAAGGGCACGGTGTTGGACCTGAACATAATTTAATTAGTGGCATGGTCATCTGATCTGTTTTATTATTTGGTGGTAGGCATGGAAACTGTTTCTCTCCTTTTGGGGCACTAACTAAGCAGTGGCGTAGCCGTGGGGGGCGACAGGCCTCCCATGAAAGCTTGTCGCCTGCCCACTGGGATTTTGGGTGTCCAAAAAAATTACATGTGCGAAAAATATATCATTGGTCTGAATGGTCTCGAATCTCCATGATGACCACTCATAAACGACCCTTCAACCGCGGACCGTCAGTAGGCTATATATACTGTAGTTGATGAAAAACCTGACGTGACATTCTACAGTCTTCTACAATAGTCGCACTGTACTGAAAACACATGTTTACGACCGTCAAATTATATAATTCCTGCTCTCATAAATACAGGCACGTAGCCAAGGGGTGGGGTAGGGTGAAGGGGGGAACGCCCCCCCCTCAGGAGCATATTTTTGTCGTACGTTTTCATGATATCACTTGTAATTTCAAATAGAAAATGCTTAGATGCAACTTGCAAGGCCTGGGAAGTGCCATTTCCAGCGATCTGGGAGGCGTTTTCATCCAAATTTTTTTTGTACGCTTCGTGCCAACTCATGGTGGCGCTTCCCCTGGATAGTTCACAATGCCAAATCTACGGCTCTGATAATTTGCTTACAGGTTTGACCCTCCCTTGGCAATTCCTAGCTACGTGACTGAATAAAAAAACAATACAAACAGCCAATCAGGACCATGTAACCAGTGCGCATTAACTGATCAAACAAGCTAGTGAGCTATACTATACCCTTATAGGAAGGTGGTTTCCAGGTACTGGAATGCTAAAGAAGATGTTAAAGAGGTTATGAAATGAAAATAAAAATCTTTATCATCGTATTCTGTACACTCGTAGCTTTCCAATGATACCCAATTTGTGTCAAACGAAGCTTGCATCCTCGAGGAATAAACGATTAAAATTCAAGGGTAATAAAAACTTTCTAAAAATTGTTGTATTTACGGTAACGCGGCGTGACGTCAGTCGAGGAACTCAGCTCACTTACGAGACGCTATGTTTACATTCTTAAACGTCTGAGAACACACACCATTACACTGTTGCAGTGCTCCGTAGTAATTGAGATTTGGTGTTTGGAGTTTGTTTTGACGTTAATTTATCTCGTAAATGTTAAAAATGCCGAGCCGATATGTGGTATCAGGTTGCTCCACCACAAGTAAAGACGGATTTCTACTGCAAGCTTTTCCAAAAGATGACAGAAATCAAAGAATTTGAACACGACCCGCACAAAACACTACACATACACAACGTTACGAGTGCCTGTAGGCCTATACTGTTGCCAAATTACTTGTTATGACCATAGCCAAGGCCTCCTTGATACAGCAAATGACGATTTTTTTTATGGTTACCTAATATTTTGCACAAATTTTAAAGCCAGTTGGTTTTAGAACAATCAATACTAGATCTGCAAGTTTTCTTGTGTGGTAAAACTGGCGTTGTGTTGTGGTTTTACGTAACAGTTGGATGATACAATTAGCCTGTTATACAACGTCTATTAGTTAGGTCTAGACCCCATGTTACCACTACTAGTACTATAGGGTTGCAATGTACAGAATGTCACATTTTCCTTGCACTGTAAGACACAAAATTCTAGAAGCTTCGCTACGAAGTTAAGTAGCAGGATCATCGACATTCAAGATAATTTAAATCATATGATGGTCTTAATAACGGTGGTTTTGTTTATGCTCAACCGACCAGTTTCGGTTCAGGGTCGTCCAACCGTTCTGCTCGGGGACTTTGATCGGCAGCGACGCGTCTCGGCCACCGGGATCGTTTTACAATTCTTCTGCAAGGGGCTTAATTGATAGGGAAAAACACCGATATTATCTTCATCACCCTCGAAAACTATTTCCTCCTCTTCTTCCTCAAGAAAATAATTTTCGTCAAAGCTTACGAATGTCCTGAGAGATTTCCTCGTAATCGGAAGATTCGGGAGAAGACATTTTCAATTGATGAGAAGAGTGTTGTGGTTACATGTATAGTAAACTGTGTAACGCCGTATCGGTAAACAGCGGGGAGTCGGCTTTGGCTGAATTGGTTCCTTTGATGACGTCAGATGAACTGCGGTGGGCAGCTTTGCTTTTTTTTACGAGTGGCAGCTCGAGGGGTCTCTGGGGAATACTTTGACAGCGAATTTCTGGCGTTTGAAGCCGTATTTACGGAAAGTTGTGCATGGATAGTGTTGTAGTAATGTAGATAAACCATTCTAAGACATGAAAATTTTTCATTTCATAACCTCTTTAACATATTAAATATAAAGTAAAGGTCGTACATTGGTTCTACAAGTGCTGGTTACTTTCTGATCATTCTGTGAAAATTTTCATATGGTTCATGGGTGTATATCATGAAACTGTTTTATAGCATGTTGACTTCTTTAACATCAGATTCTGTGTCTGATCAAGACGGAACTCTGGTTGTGTAGCACAGCGTAACCTCTGACCTCTAATCTCACCACACAGTAAAATATCTGTTTTATTGGCACAACAAATTTTTACATGTCAAGATAGAATATCATCCATCATCTAGCCTAGGCTTTGCACAGTGTGTTGAGATTTGCAATACCTACTGTAAGTGTAGCCTCATTTGCATAAAAGGATATAAAAATAAAAATGCTGCATCAAGCTGCTATTGTGATCAAGCCATCAATTAAATTTGCATATATGGAACAATGGACATATTCAATGAATCTGCATAGTGTGAATCAAGTGAAAATGGACAAAAAAGTTAAAAGTGAACTATAATTAATTTCTTTACTTCTGTTTTATTGTAATCTGACTTTAGAATGTTTTGTTTTTTTGTTGTTTTTTTCTTTCTCTTCCATTTCTTTGTTACTATATTAGTGTGAAGATCCCCTTCAATTGTTTTATATATTTCTTTTTAATTTCCTTTTCCTGTAATTGCTCAATCATTGCATGTATTGTACATATCTACGTCACATAACCAGCAAAACGTTATTCAGCAGAATCTATGAAAAATGCATTCAAAATTGTAAGTGCAACAACGTAACAGATTTAAAGGACAAAGTATACAGTTTTGGCTAGACAGTTGTACAAAAACTGATAAATAAAATGGTTTTGATATTAATATTGTTGTGAAAAGAAAAAGAAAATATGAAGCTATCTGTATATCAAGAGTTTTTTTTTAGCCTTAACAAAAGTATTCTCGTCAACATCTTTTTAAATGTTTTTTCATTCACTTAATTAACCTTTGGCATCAGTTATACAGATGGTTCACCATTGTTATTACACACTGTGTGTGTTCTTTGTATTATTACCATTATAAGTCATAACTTTATAGTTAAACATTGAAATGGAGAGAAATAAAGTTCATTAAAGAGATAAAAAATCAACTTTCCCTGCTTCCTTTACATGTTTCCAAGTACAGTAGTTATATGTTAACATTTGCATACTGTTTACTAATGTGCAATTAAGCTACTGTTTACTAATGTTCAACCTAGATCTAGGGTAAATAGGAACATATTGGTTATCAATACCCCCTCCCACCACCCCCACCTCAGCCTCCGGCCCACTTCAAATATGCCAGATCGAGACAACAAGACTGTTAGAAGGAAGAATGTATGCACAAATAACCTTTGATATATCTATATTGTAGATTCAGAGAAAAAATAACTGCTATCAATTCAGGTTGTATTTACAGTACCTCCCCTTTAAATCATCTGATGATCATCGATTAAATGGCTGGACTACTTGAATTTATCAAAATATCAGTAGTTCAGTTCCTCTGATGACCCCCCCCCCCCTCCCCACTAAAAACATAAAGAGAAAGAAGAGATTCTAATGGCCTTCAGAAACTTGAAAAAACTTGAAAAACTTAAAAATTAATCAAGGGTAAATGTCGTTGAATGCCATGAAAGAGTGTTCTGTTATTTATATGAAGATAAGAAGAAAGCGTTGTTTGATAGATAAAAGAGTTTATTAAACATTGGATTTAACATTTACCTTTATGCCTACACTGAGTAGCCAACATCATATTATTAGCCTTAAAGGTGTATTCCATACATTTAACATTCTGTATTAAAGGTGCCTTGAAAACTGGAATGGTTATATAGCACCGTTTCTATAGCATCAAAGTATTCTTTAGTCGAAACTTCTGATTAGAGCCATCGATGTAGACATTTTAATAATGAAATCTAATAAAGTTTTTTGAGTCGTCCAAAATTTGGATGTAGATTAACTGTAAACAATGATTGATTGTTCAGATATTCTTTCTTTCCTGTTCTAATGGAAACCCAAATGTGCCACCAGCTTTTGTAAAATACTGAGGCCGAGGTCAAAGTAGAGAGTAGGAGTCAAATTCTCACCAGTTTTGTAAACCAACTGGATAATCTGTTGGAATGTGAGGCAAACACTCAGTGCTGTGAAAATCTCATTGAACACCCTCCTTTCTTATAATATCCATTGATTTGTATATGTTGGCTGAAAAAGCCCTGAATTGTCCATGAATGTTTTCCTAACGAATCATCATAATCCAATTCTTATTCTTCACAATTTCCCATGCAAGCAGCAACCTTCATGGAAATTTGAAGACTTGTTTTTCTTTTTCTCTTTTCACCTGTGTGGTAATCTTGTTCTTTTGAAGTAGTTGGTTTGAACTTCTCTTAAATGAAGATATTGTGCCTTCCTTTTCTAAATTGTAAGAAGGTTGTATGAGGAGTTGTGCCTAAAGATAAAAATTGTGCCACTTGTTATTCTGCTGATTAAGCATTAATATATGGGGCATCCTGGTTTTTGTTGTGAATTTGCACTAAACCACTGCATTACTTTTCCTCCTTATCTTTCAACCACTCAGAGACAGTTTTCTGTAAGGCCTATGGAGTATCAACTATAAGGCCACCTATGTACACTATAAGGCTACCTATGTACCACAAGCTTGTACCACAAGTCTTAGTCACCATAATCTTAGGGTGTTAAAAGTTGTTCAGATGTTTCCAAAATTACTTTCTTAGGCATCTTTTGACCTCTAAATTATTCCCAGACATTACAATGATATTAGGAGTGTTAATATAAGACACATAACATCTTGGCGAGATTCTCTACAATGCTTTAATTTGAAGAATTAAGGAAAAGTTTGACCCGATTTCCACAAAGCATCTTACAGCTTGCTGAAGATTAATTTAAAATGGCACAGTAATTGAGAATGCACAGCTTATCTGTTGGGTAAACCTTGTTTGTCTTGGTTTTTATATTTCATGGGCTATATTTACATATGCTGCTGTGTGGCTGTTCCAGGCATTTTGGTGCAAGCTGGATTGGACAATAAAATATGTTTATGCAGGTCTCTATAATACCAATTATCAATACTAAAGTATTGCAAGAGTCCCATTCTTATAGTATGGTAATGTAAAATAATGCTACTTCCAAGTAAATAATTAAAATAAAATAAAACTGTTAGCAAACTGCTTATCCACTAAATAGCCTGTGTAAGAGAATGTGTAAAAAGAAGTTGGCCTGACGTTTCGATCCTAGCAGGTTCTTCTTCAGAGGCTAAATGACAAGTAACAGAAGGGACAAAAACACGCACAGAATACAGACAGGTTAATGAGCATGGTGAACACAAAGAGATAGATGTAAGGGAATTAGTAGACAAGGAATGGAGAGAAGAAAGTAAATAATTAAGCGCAAATAAAGTAAATAATTTAGCGCAAAAGTTATGGATGATTCAAATTTGCCCGGATCGACTTGATTTGTTTATTTTTTTAGAATGTGTACATGTTAATTGTAATGACTTAGTAAGGATGGATTATCAAAGTAGGCTTCCTGAATTTCCAGGCTAAGCCTTGACTCAAGTATTTAGTGTGGTCGAGATTTGAATATGACAAAGATTTCATTTGCTCCTTGAACTGGATGATGACTTCATTCTCTGTATTTTAATAGTAGTAACTTTAGTATGATATGCACCATAAAGCCTTCACACAAGCACTCATGTGTATACGTGGAGGCCAGCCATTAAAGGTAAATATTCCATTAATGTGAAGTTTTCTTTGTAATTTTTAACGTACTGTACATAAAGTATGATACTGTTAAAATATAATGGACCACTGATCATGCATCTATAAGCAGAAACCTCATAGGTTTCTTCAAACACTGAACTACACGGCCAGGCACACTGTATGAATACAGAGTTAGCTACAGAAGTAGCATTATTGGTGCATGAGTACAATTTATTTACTACTTAAAGGTAATTTTCTTAAAGCCCTATGATCATGTGATGGCTTCTTGCGTGATCAATGTTTTTTCGGTTCTTTGGTCTTCTTCTTGTTTGCATGCATCCCAGTAATAATTACGGAACCCCCCACTAGAAAATTTTCTAGTTGGCAATTTAATGGGCTTCTACACAGCAATTTGTGACCTTTTCTCCCCACATGTGTCCAAGTAGATAAAAACGATGAATGTCAAGATATCAGCTGGTAGGTTGGGGTTTTCTTCAAAGGTCAAAGGTCGCTGATTTGAAGATAGACGAAATGTCCTTCTCTGGAGGGCATTTTCATCTTCTGCCCTTTGGAGAAATGCAAACTCAGCATGTTGCCTGGCTCCGCTCTGTTAAAGGTGTATAGGATACTGCATTCGAATCCCAAGTTGTCATTATTAATACATATATTGTGCTTTTATGATCTTGTGTTCTCAAATATCAAATTATGCAATTATCTGAAATATCTCCAGAAGAGTCCCTCCAGAATCAAATTCTGGATGCACTGTTTGAAAAACCGGGAATCAAAGTTATGAAATTCATGTAAAACTTAATCGCTATATAGATATGACTCAATCTTCCCCAATAGGTGTCTGCACGCACACATGTCTGCGTTGCTGCTTCTAGTTATTTTGATATTCTCCATCTCATCATGTCAATAATAATACAAAAAATATATTAAAAAACTTTCCTCTTTATTCAACTCATGATGCAGCTTTAAAGAGACTTTAAGTCTGACTGATTTTGCTTTTAGAGATTTTGATTGCACAGTTTCTGAAGAGACAGGTGCTGGTATCTTCATGCTCATGTAAAGCTGCAGTATTATCCTATTGAGGTATAGTATTTATCCTTTTGAGGTATAGTATTATCATATTGAGGTACAGTATTATCCTATAGAGGTAAAGTATTATCCTATTAAGGTACAGTGTTATCCCATTGAGGTATAGTATTATCATATTGAGATGTAGTATTTATCTTATTGAGGTATACTAGAATCCTATTGAGGTACAGTATTATCCTATAGAGGTACAGTATTATCCTATTGAGGTACAGTATTATCCTATTGAGGTACAGTATTATCCTATTTAGATACAGTGTTATCTTATTGAGGTACAGTGTTATCCTATTGAGGTATATAGTATTATCCTATTGAGATACAGTATTATCCTATTGAGGTACAGTGTTATCCTATTGAAGTATAGTGATTTCCTATTGAGGTATAGTATTATCCTACTCAGGTTTAGTATTTTCCTACTGAACTACACATATATGTAACAGGTGATAGCAGATTTATTTGAGGTATCTAGCTCTCTTGTGCTATACTTGTTTAGGATTCCCAACATTCTTTCTCCCCAAGCTCTCACATTTTCTTGTAAGCAGTTGCCTTAATCTCAGTGCCTGCTGTTCATGTCTTGTTGCTTTATCATTCTGATGAATTAGAAACTGATTATAACAATTAAACATAGTCAAGTACATACTGTGTCAGCTGTCTTAAACATGATTAAATCTGTATATTATGATTGGGTGTACTTGGACACATGTTGCAACGGCATTCCAATAGTCTGTAGCTATAGGCCTACTGGTGGTACATCAGTGCCTGCCAAAATGATTTCTAGACACTGAGTTTAAAGGCTTGCAGGTACACATGAAAAGCTCAAAGTGTTAAACAAAAGATGCATAATGGCTTTCACTTTTGGGATGCAAACAGGCTTTCTTCTTGTGACAAAAAAAAATTAATAACATTTAAACAGAAAAAAAATGACCCAATTGAGATAAATTTGAAAGTACTTTGATCTTGTTCATCTGCTAGCATATTTACACCCCCTTCAATTGGACACATGATCTCAGTGGTCTAGGTATATATCATTATTGAATAAATGAAAATATTTGTAACAAATAACTTCTCTCTCCAAATTTAATCTCTAATATTTATCCCTTCCAATTTTATTTGATTACGGTACAGTAGATTAATCCTGTACATATAAGGAAGATTTCTTTATCCCCGGAGGCCGTTTGAAGTCTGATGAATTACCATATCATTGCTTTTGATGGATCAAGTTGTTCAGGTAAGCCTTGACTACTATGCATTCTATAATAATGTAATATTGATTTATATATTACATACATTACATACATGTGCTCTCTCTATATAGTTTGTTATACATTACGCATGAACTATAATATGTAAAACCTTCATGTGTACAGTATATATTGCCCATAAGTATTCTAGTGAGACCAAAAAATATGTTTAAGCTTTAATTGTTGTCTTTCTGCCGGTTGAAGTCTGATCAATTATCATATCATTGCTTATGATGGATCAAGCTGTTCAGGTAAGCCTTGACTACTATGCATTCTATAATAATGTAATATTTATTGACATATTACATACATTACATATGTGCTCTCTCTATATAGTTTGTTACACATTACACATGAACTATATTATGTTAAACCTTTATGTGTAGGTCATCTGTATATATTGCTCTTAAGTATTCTAGTGAGACCAAAAAATGGTTAGATATATGTTTAAACTTTAATTGCTGACTTCCTGCCTCTTTCAGAGCATCTTACATACCTCACTTGGAAATTTTATAATTTCATCAGCTTTTCCATTTGATCTTAAAAATATTTGTTGATGCTTTTCGATATCAAAATCATGTGACAGTGTTAGGTCATGAGCTTGATTAGTCTAGTTTTATTCTGGGAAATTAATAGAAAGTCTAGAGAAATTTTCCAATCTTTTCCTTTTAAATGTACTGAATACCAAAATGACAGGTGTCTGGGTGACAAAATGGTGAAAATGGAAAGGAATCATTTATTATTTGCTGATTAGCTAGGAGCTAGTTTCATCACCTTTGCAATCATATCAACTCAATTATAATTGGACTTTTAAATTTCTTTTCATTCTAACATTTGGGGACAACCAATTAAAGAACCATTGTTTTCTCAAGATTTTGATATCAATGTTTAAATATTACATATTACTTCATTATGTTTTTCTGGGAGAGACCCCCTCTCCCACAGGGCAGTCGGCTTTATAGTGACCCCAGGACAGCATCCCCTCTATTATAAAATCCATCAGTTTGCCTTGAGACCTTCCATATAAGTTTAGCTCCTCACTAATTCAGCCAGGGGAATTTAGAAATCCCCCCCCCCTACCCTCTACCTTTGAAATCCTGTGCATTCCACTGATTGATGTTTGAATTCTTGAGAGCTGTAAAGTACAGTACGACACTCATATATGATATTCTATGTAGTCTATATATACAGACACAGTATTTGACTGCATAATGTTTATTGAATCATATCTGCCAGATCAATTTCATTACCGCAGAGGGTTTCTAGCTGTGAGACATATTTTTAGAATCATTTGATAGGTCGTAGGCAGTGATGCGATAAGTTTTATTGAACTGGTCGGATGTAAAGTAATTCACTGAGGCTGGCTGTAATAATAATGACTATGGAATACTAAAAGACTCTACAGTATACATACACTGTCACTGATGTAAAAACATGTGATACTGTTGTAAATATATATAATGATGATGTCAAACTATACATGCCCTTTCTTAACCACAGAGGAATTTGTGTTACAGAATGCAGAGGGTGATTCAAAGAAATGGTAACCTTTGAGGTACTTTTGTGGTTTGTCACCTCAAATCAAATTCACACATCCTACTGCCTCTCAAAGTTTGTGTCCTCCCTCTGGCCGCTGCCCGCTTGCTAGCTCCCAGTTCAATCCATCTCTGCTATAAACCCTGCCTTCAAGTGGTGTGTAACCAGGAATATGGACAAGAGGTTGAGCATATATGGAGGCCACAAATTCCTTCATTTGTATTCGTAAATACATCAATACATGTTTGTATATATACCATTTATCATCAGGTTAGCGAGTGTCTCTGTAATAAAGAGCTAGTCTAGACTTCAGTCATCAATTGATTTCATCTCTCCATTAGAGCGTGTGACAGAGAGTTTGACTAAATACAGTTTTCGTTATGGTTCCCCCCCCCCCAATATGACTTGTGTGGGAGGTATAAGTATTAAACAGAGGATGTCAGCAATTATCAGCGATGATAGAGTGCTTCAAGGAAGATGGGTAATCATATGCTACTGACAAAACTTTGTCCTCAGGTAAATTGTACATTGACATAAACAGGATCATAAACACTGGAAAGTATCTAGAGGAGGAGGGTGGGGGGGGGGGGTAAC
>JAIPMN010005252.1:6342-16845 GCA_020650975.1 Apostichopus californicus
GGGGGCTTTTTTTTTGCTCAAATAACCGGTAAAGCTACACTCTACACTCAAATATTTTACCGCAAACTTGTTACTTTTGCATCCAACCAACCAACTTTTCATGAAGTTCTGTCCACTAAAATCTTAATTTACAGGCAATTTTGTGACCAATGGATCACTTGTTGGCAATTAAAATTAAATAAAACTGGCGTAATTTTACCTGTTTTGGGGGTAAATCTTTTACTCAACTTTTGGTTGGATACAATATGATACCCAGTATTGGGTTAAATATTTGCCCAACCTTGTTTAGACTACACTATAACTTACAGGGCATTCTTAATTTCGCTATGAAGCCTATTTTGTTTAATTTCATACTTGCCTTTTTTACTTTACTTGTTTATTTCCTTATATATAATATTTACCTGTTTATCAAACTAAGGTTAATATCTATAATATTCCAATAAAAGAAATATATATAGGCCTAATATCAAAATTCTTTCGCCTTACCTACTAGGGCCTACTTATATAACATACATAGCGCGAGACAATAAATAAATTTGACTTAAAAGTTCGTAAAAACTAAAACTCAAATAAACAAAGGAAAACTTGTTTTCTCCGATTTAAGGAACAAAATCTAATAATTGCGATTATTTTTGGTCTATAAATCGCAGAATTTGATCACGATACAATCACCTGATCTTTCAGTCTTAATAAACAATATAACTTGATAATTTCGTCTTTCACAATTTGAATTTTGTCTCTAAATAGTAAAATTATTAATAATATTGTTGATTTTTCATCAGGCTCCCGACAGTGTAGCCTCTCGTGATCGTAGACTGAAAGCTCACGATAGGATTGTTGAAGTCAACGGTCGTCGAATCAACCAGATTCCCGCCGCAAGGGTGTCTGAGCTGTTTAAGGTAATTATGTAAATATATGTTTACGTATGCATAACGTCACATTATTGAATATTCATAAAATAGTCGAACCTTCTGACACCATTTTACATCAAATCGTTTCGAATAAACTTATACTTATATAAAAAAGGATAGGATATTGTATATGTATATGCATATTTGTATATATGTATTGTGGGTGGTGGGTGGGGTGGGTAGGTTATACGTATTGGGTTGGTGTTTGGGTGGATATAAGTGTTACTGTTTTCTTGTATTGTTCTCTCTATTTACGGTGGGCTCTACTAGACAATCCCTGTGGATGTTTTGGAGTGCTCCCTTTCACAATTTTCCGTTGTTGATATGTTTTGTCACTTAGGTAACTTCTCTGTAATAATATTGTGAAGAAACAAATAAATGAAATGAAATATGCATAATTAAAAATAATAATAATAATGTTTAAAAATGTCAAATGTCTTCGACAGCAAAATAACCGTCAGATTAACTTACTGATCGCAAGAGAAACATCTGAACAGTCAAGGAGAAATTCGAGGGATTTTGAATCTTCCGTGGCCGCCGAGGCGACTTATCAACCACTTAGACTGGCGGTGATACCGAGGGCACGCGCGGAGAAAACTGTAGTCATAAAAAAGGTAGGATAACTTTCATTGTGTGTAATCTATAGTCATACAGAAGGTAGGATAACTTTCATTGTGTGTAATCTATAGTCATACCAAAGGTAGGATAACCTTCACCGTGTGTAAACTACAGTCATACAAAAGGTAGGATAACTTTCATTGTGTGTAATCTATAGTCATACCAAAGGTAGGATAACCTTCACCGTGTGTAAACTACAGTCATACAAAAGGTAGGATAACTTTCATTGTGTGTAATCTATAGTCATACAGAAGGTAGGATAACTTTCATTTTGTGTAGTGTGTAGTCATACAAAAGGTAGGATAACTTTCATTGTGTGTAATCTATAGTCATACAGAAGGTAGGATAACTTTATTGTGTGTAATCTGTAGTCATACAAAAGGTAGGATAACTTTCACTGTGTGTAGTCTGTAGTCATAGAAAAGGTAGGATAACTTTCATTGTGTGTAATCTGTATAGTCATACCAAAGGTAGGATAACCTTCATCGTGTGTAAACTACAGTCATACAGAAGGTAGGATAACTTTCATTTTGTGTAGTGTGTAGTCATACAAAAGGTAGGATAACTAACATTGTGTGTAATGTATATTCATACAGAAGGGAAGATAACTTTATTGTGTGTAATCTGTAGTCATACAAAAGGTAGGATAACTTTCATTGTGTGTAAACTGTAGTCATACAAAAGGTAGGATAACTTTATTGTGGGTAAACATGAGGGTGAAAGGAGGGCGGTGGTGTAACTGCGTGTATATGATTTCAATCGTAAATGTGTGTTTATATGAGGGTGTAGGGGAGTGGGATTCACAAATTTCACCGGCTGATTTCGATATAGGGGCCGAACCTTTATGAATGGACCAGGGGCGAATGAAGGACTTAATAAACTAGAAGGGAGGGGCGGGAAGAGATATGGACTCCGTTTCGTGGAACCAGACACTCATTGAAACTGGATTTCGAGGGTATGTGAAAATGCTGTCGGAAAACAATATAATGCTGAAGGGGGCTGGGGGGGGGGGTCGAAGAAGGGATATTGGCGTTGACATACCATAGGTTTATGTTGGACCTGTGGTGGACTATTAGAGGGTTAGGGAGGGTTTCGACGGTAGGACTAACATTTCGAACACATTGTAAAACTGGTAAACCGACAGGAGTGTCCTATTGCCTTGTTAAGTGTGGAGGGGTGGGGGAGGATGGCGGAAATAATACCAAGGACGTTCCCTCCAAGGCAAGAGACCGGAACGGTAAAAACAAAAGGTACCAAATAGGCAAACTCTAGCGTTTGAATGTAAGTTATGAAATAGCATTCATAGTGGAATAAATGGGGAGGCGTGTCAATTTGTACCGGCCAATGACGAACCCGCATACTTCGAGTGATCATCATTCTGTCCAGAACCACACGCAGTGGGTAGCCACCATCACAGATAATCTTCTCTAGTGCTACCTCTAGAAGCTGTTAATAGGACCACGAGGCCACTTTTTAGCTAAATTTCCCCGATCACATGACTTGCCTTCTACTTATAGCTTTCACAACTTCCGGTTTTTCTTTATTGACTAACCTCTTGACTTCCATTTTGTCTTAACAGTGTTCATCCAGTGAGAAACTGGGGATGTCATTGGCTGGTGGCATTGGACCTAAGGTTAACATTCCTATATACGTATCAAAGATAGGCCCAGACGGTTGCGTCGGTCGATCGGGACAACTCAATGTAAGTTTGATTCTTCAATAAATTAATTGCAAAGCTAAAAATTCAGGGATTAGAGGGGGAATTGAATAAATAGAAAAACACTGGTTGAAACAAATAAAAAGGTAAAAACATTTTACGAATTATTTAACGTAAAGAGCAGTTTACATACTTCGTGTAGGTTAAAGCTTTAGTATACTAGTTCTTGTTCTTGTAGAAATTAACCCTTTAATTGACGATGGTTCAACTGTCAAAGCGACTGAACTGCTAATTTTCGGCATATATCATTATGTCATCACTCTGTAAATAACACAATGTTGCTATGGTACAATATATTCGGAACTGAGGTGGTTCTGGTGTCTCTGAAGGTAGTACGCTATTCCGTATTATAAAGTAAATGTATTACTCCATATGAACGCATACACTATTCTACACTATGTACAATCATCCACACTCTATATGCCACGTAAACATATTCATACACTCATGCATATTCTATATAGGCTATTGCATATTCAAACTTATGATATATATTCTATCCTATATACGATATCACACACACACACGCCGCGCAACCTATACACACCATTACACCCATGTATACTCTATACACCCAGTTGGGCCAATTAATAATAATAATAATAATGTGGATTTATACAGCGCACAAATCCGCCTTAAGTCAACAAGGCGCTCAAGGAGCAAACGTTATATTACCCCTGGTCAATGATAACCTGTCCCAGAGACAATCCCTCCAGTCGGCAGCAGTTATATACTGCGCCCAATGACAAGTTACCTCACAGGTACCCATTTAACCCCTGGGTGGAGAGAGGCAAGTGAGATAAAGCATCTTGCCCAAGGACACAACGTAATGAACTAGGCAGGAATCGAACCAGCAATCCTTGGATCACGAGTCCGACGCCTTAGCCAATTGGCCACCACGCTCTCTATTATTTCTATACTGTACTTTCATGTCCCGCTTCAGAGCACTCCCTCTGTCAGTATGAGCAGTATGAATAGGCAAAAAATGTTGAGGAACTGTTTGTACTGTCAATACGAGTGCTTTGAAACATGATATGGGAATCTGTCCCTACTGGCTGCTCTATACTACATAATCATACATATTCATACTTTATACATGATACTTATTATATAATATACACACTATCACATACTCTACAAACTACTATATACTATATGCACTCATCCATGTTATATTACATATTCATACTTTATCCATGATACAAATGATACACTATACACACTACCATACGCTTTATTCTATACAAACTACTATATACTATATGGGCCCATCCATATTCTATTACATATACATCATAATATATACATGATGAATATTCTATACCTAATACACTATCACACATACTACTCGATACACACTATGCTATATTATCATACACTCACACAGTAACATACAATACTGTACACTGTAGAGCAATACCATATACACTCTCCCTTAATACCATTCATATTAGCATACAAAGTAAAACATAGCAACCAAACTGTACCCTACAACAGACTTATAGCACTTTACAATGCCATGAGTAAGATTACAATAGTTTGCAATAGTACCTATACTGTGACTGGTACAAATCCATGAGTACGATAAACATATTACTATGCAAGAATACGTGTATTAGTATATACCGACTCAATACTAGTCTGCCCCAGACTGTACCATATTGCTATTCTGTGTAGCCTAATGCATAAACGATATACATTCTTGAAATTTGACCCTACCAGAAAACTAACAAGGTCATATTTTCTTTTTGAAAGACATGTTTTCGAACAATTTTCCCTCAAATAACTAATTATGTTACCCTTCAGTGACTCCCAATTGGTATTGATCGAAGTAGTCTGTTATCATAAGAGTTCAAATAAAAAAACTTAGAGAGAAGCGTTCGCATTTCAAATACCTTTCAAATGTGTTTGGCAGAATACTGCTAGTGCCATCGGAAGATAAACTTGTTGTCAACTTCTGCAAGCAAATTATAAAGTAACAGTAAAGCAGTTTGCACTAGTACCTATACTATGAGTACAAATCCATGAGTACGATTTCATATAACTTTGTCATATGCAGAGAATATGCATTTCAAACACAATTTATGGTTGCTCCATGTAAATGACGAGTTCAGAATTTGATCATACATGGTGACGTATAGCATAGGCCTATTTAATAAAAAATAAATATTCATGAGTTTGATTATACCGAGCGGGGGAGAACATAAATCAATGATGCTTATTCTACAGCCAGTTGGGACAATTTCCTAATGATAATACCTCTCTAAACTTTACTCCAATATCATGCTTCAAGCCCACTGGTATTGACAGTACAAACAGTTCCTAACCTTGATCTGATAGAAACATGATATTCATACTGCATGTACTGACAATACCAGTGCTCTGAAGCGGGACATGACACTACAGTATAGAAAATATTGTCCAAACTGGGTACATTCTACGTCGCGTTTATGAATATTCATGAATTATCCTTCTTTGTGAAATAATTGCTAAGGAAATGTGTTCATTTGTTCATGGGAATGCATGTTCGATCGGAAATGTCCTTAAAATTAAAGCCTTAACTGTGACCATAAGGTGACAACTGGTGAGGTTACATAGAAAATCAATGTTCTGAATAACGAAGACAATGAATATTCATATCTTAATAATACGTGGCGGAAAAGAGAATACAAATCAAGATATGTTCGTGACTGACATCTACTAGCATATTCGACTGATAAAACTGAACTTTTAACTTCTGAAACAAAGCTGACAAAATTAACACAATGGAACACACAGGTACCCGTATGAAAAAGGTTTGACCTCACACCACGAACGCACAAAATCCATCTGTAATTTGCACATCTCTTGCATACTTTCAATGCAGACACAATAGGTTTAGCATTGTTTAAACAAAAGGTGTGGGCACCACCTCTGTAACTGTGTACAATCTTTTTTACAATGGTTGTATTCATCGAATCACCTTAAGTAATGTATTAATACAAAGTAATGGCAGCCAAACAAAAAAAGACATAAAGGGCAGTTTGCGTTACCTTTACGCTTCAATAACTATTACACTAAGTATAAAATAAACGAGGATTAAATGTAAAGAATGAAAGAAACAACGCTATTGGCTAATTGGTTTATGTATACTGCGCAGTGTGTATTGCGCAGTGTGCAGGCGGGCTTGTTACTAACTGCCTTGTTTTGTTGTTGCTGATTGCATAGCTTCTGTCTGGTTTGAATGTTGACCGTTGGCCGCATTTACCCATATCTGAACACAACGTTGATTAAAACTGGAACGTTCATGAACTTTAAAGTAGGAGACTGCACGAGAAATCGGCTTGACGGTGACAGTAAACTTATTGTTAAAACTAAACAGGTGTTAGCTTATCTTGGTTTACTAAGATAGGCTTCAAAACGATGGACTAAATAAATGTCAATTTGAAAAATAAATTTTATTATTCTGTAACAATAGAAATAATTTGGAGCGGTCTCATTATTCAGAACCGATTCATTAGCGCCGCGTGCATATCAATACCCTTACATTACACAATGGTAAATGTGAACAGACTGTCTCTACTGCGCAGTGCCCCCTCCCTCCCCCTCCCCAGCCATATCGCCCCCGTATACGGTTTGGAATGATGGAGGTGAAATCATTGAGATTAACAAGGCAAACTTTCTGTGTCGTTGCACTTGTTTCACAATTACCGATTTTTTTTTGTATCTTGTTTTTTTTTTTAGTCACAAGCTACTTTTTTGTGCAAGCTATTACATTGCTTAGGTGTGTTAAAAAAGAAACGACTTGGAACAAGTCTTTCATTGTAGCACAACAACGCCTGTGTAATTTCTACAACTACAGAACTTGTTTATTTTTTATGCATTTCTATAATGACAGTCAGTCTATATAATTCTGATAGTTAAAGTTGTTTGCATATTTATAGACTGCGATTACAAATCTGTCCTTAGTTTGTGCAAACTGTTTTGTAAATGTCAGTTCTTTTACCTCTTTCTTTCAATCGTATTTTTTTTTCTTTTTTTCTTGGTGAAATTGAAGGTTGGAGACATCGTTTTGGCCGTGGATGGCAAAAAACTGGTAGATTTAAGTCACCAAGAATGCTTGGAGAAAGTCCAAAAAGCCAACAAAAATTCCAGACAGGTCTCCTTTAAAGTCATAGAAGCAGACGACATCGAAAATGGCGGGAATGGAAACAGTTATCATCCATCTTGGTTAAAATGGCTGGCTTTACCACCGTGAGTTTTAATTATGACCCCATACATTACTCTACATGTCTCCACGCACTAACTGTACTGCTCATGCGTGTTTAATATAGAGTTCCAACACTGCTTTGTACGTATTTAAATTATTGTTCATTGTCTCAAACGAAAGACATCTTTACGGCAGGAATCAGATCTGTTTTGAAGCAAAAGAAGCTACGTATTTTAATTAGAGTCACCAAAGCTAGAGCCTGAGCACGAAATCCCAGTCTACCCAAGTCAACCCAAGTCTACCCGACGTTACTCACGTGATAATGACGGTGATTTGTCACGTGAGGTACCCACGTGAGGTACGCTTGCACAATGGATGTAGGTCAAAAAGGTAAAGGTATGACTGAATGTAGGTCAAAGGTCGAGGGTCGATCTACACGTGTTTATTTTTTCTATTGTCTTTAAATACAATGGTAGTATTCACTTGCGTATTCTTAATAGTCTATTGTTATTTTTTATAGGCAAATTGACAACAGCAGAAAGATCTCATTGCAGAAGGCAAAGGAGGAATCTTTAGGCTTTATCATCACTGGTGGGATCGACAGCTCACACGGACCACAGCCTATCTTCATACAAACCGTCATGCCCGGCGGAGTGGCATACAAATCGAAATTGCTCAAGTAAGTGATATGAATATTCATGAAATTTAATAACGGCTGGTGGAGTTAAATTTTGAATGGTGTGTCATTAAGGATATGAATATTCAGATATTTGATCATACGTTTCGGAATAGCACACTTAATCCTGCCTGCCTGAGTAAACATGAAAAAGTAAAGCTCACTATAACTTAATGATTATTCACACATTTGTCTATGCCATGCTGAGTAGCAAATGTAGGTGACTCAGTTATGAATATGAATATTCATGACGTTAATGGTGCCTGGGGTGTGTATAATGCATATTACGATTATTAAAGTATAAGTAGGGACTATATGAATGAAATGAATATTTGATTACCTGCGGATTACAATGTTCATGCCTTGTGGAATAGCTTGCAAACCAATCATTAAAATAGAAGTAGATATATTAATATTCATTAATTTTTATGATACTTGGTGGAAAAGTGCTCAATATCAATGTATTCATCATTAACCAAGATAATGTTCGTCGAGTACTTATATGAATATTTATGATTCGATGATATCCGCTAGACTGCTAGAGGAACATCCAAATTATGCTAGATGACCCACGCATATGAGTATTCATAATTTGGTCATGCAAACAAGAGTAATATGACATTCGCACATGCGTCACGTGACACCGCGAATGAAAACTTGATTTTAATGATCTTCATGAATGTTACTTTATGTTCCAGAAATTAATTTGTTATAGAAGTGAATTTCTCTTACTTCTGCTGTCCTTAAGCTATTTTATTGCTTCAATGTATTCCTTTCTTATGAATATCGGTAATCAAGTGAACACGTTAATGAATATTCATGACATATTATTCAATCCACAGGTGTGGTGACATCATCGTGAAAGTCAACGATAATCCTTTGACGAAAGTATCGCACGAACAGGCTCTACAGGTTTTACGAGGGGTGAAGGAGAAAGCAGATCTAGTTATAAAAAGCTGGCCCGGTACACTAGTTTGACGCAGACTGGCAATGATATTACGGGGGGCGAAGGAAATAAGCAGCTTCCCCGGTACACGAGTATGACGTAGAGTGGCAATGAATATTCATAACATGAACAGTCTTTACATATATTACGAGGAGTGAATGAAAAAAGCAGCTGGCCCGGTACACTAGTATGACGTAGAGGGGTCATGAATATTCATAACATGAATAGTCTCTACAAATATTACGAGGAGTGAATGAAAAAAACAGCTGGCCCGGTACACGAGTATGACGTAGAGTGGTCATGAATATTCATAACATGAACAGGCTCTACAGATTTTACGAGGAGTGAATGAAAAAGCAGCTGGCCCGGTACACTACTATGACGTAGAGCGGTAATGAATATTCATAACATGAACAGTCTCTACAGATATTACGAGGAGTGAATGAAGAAAGCAGCTGCCCCGGTACACGAGTATGACGTAGAGTGGTAATGAATATTCATTACGTGAACAGCTATGCATATGGATATGAAGCGAAAGCAGAACTGTAATTATTAAAGATCTGACAAAGAAAACTTATGTTACGTAGAGATATATTGAATATTCAACACATTAACATATTCTGCAGATTTACACAGTCGATGAATATTCAAAGTTTGAGGCATTGAGCTACATCTTCAAACTTACTATTTATAAATAGGAGCAGTATAATAACAGTAACCTGCTCAACTCACCTTAGTAAGTTAAAAAGCATTACTTACCAGATGAAACCCTGCGGCATTAGAGAACAAGAGCGTTTGATAAATAATTGTTGAAGTTTGGATGGAGAAAACAACAACAATTACTCAGCACCTTCTGAATGGAAACTCGCTCAAAATTGAGGAAAATAGCAAGAAACGTACAATGAATTTATCACAAAGAAGGAAAAATGACTAAAGATGACATTTCGCGGTGTTACCAAAGATGCTGGCTGGCGTCATCGCTTACGTTAAACAAGTTTAGGTCGCTGTAATCTGGCTCTACTTTGTTTTTGTTTTCGTTACTAATTTGTTCTAACTACTACTACTACTTCTTCTACTATATTTCACGTAGAATCAGATCTTCTTTTTGGTTTCGTTGCTATAGGAAATCTTGTACCAACAGGCTATCACTTATTAAACTGTTCTCTCTTGCCGACAATTACAAACGTTTTCAAATTTAGAAAGAGTCCCGGGCCACTGGATCTGGGACGTGTGAGGCTGTTTAGATGCCATTAAATGTTAAAAATTAAATAACTTTCAAAGTTCAAACCAAAACTTCAAATAAAAAAATATAAATAAAAAAAATACACTATCTAATCGAGAGCAGTCATGACATAATTATTAAATGCGATAAACCATTGTTTTTCTTACCAAGGACGCGCCTATCTTGTCATATTTTTTTTTTTTTTTTTTTTTTGGGGGGGGGGG
>JAIPMN010005253.1:0-10498 GCA_020650975.1 Apostichopus californicus
CTTCTCCTCCTCCTCCTTCTCCTTCTCCTTCTCCTTCTCCTTCTCCTTCTCCTTCTTCTTCTTTACGTCATCATATAGACATTGGTTCAGTTATTCAGTTTGCGTTTATACTTATATACTTGTTTCTCATTCTCCTTAAGAAATCTAAAGAAGCATTTGAAACAATCACTTGAGTGTTGTGTTAATAAGCTAGTTATCAACCGCTTTGTCATACACGAAAATACCTAAGTAATATATCTCTATGGTTACAGATGTGAACTAATTTTAGTGTGAAATGAAGGGAAATAGCCAGAATATATATAGTCCATCATGGGGAATAAAGAATATACAGATTTTAATGTTTTATTCAATAGATTGGTCAAAATAAAAAACAAAACCATCTGGCAGGAAAAAGCTAATATTGTTAATTTTGCATGTAACGTGTATTTGACGAAAGGAAATGCAAAGTAATAGGATATATCTTTGATATATCTTTGATATATCTTTGATATATCTTCAATCTCTTTCCTCAAAATATTGTTATTAAAAGATGTAAGATTACAAATTTACATACATACTATTTAGAACTAAAAAAAACACATACGGAATCACCCAAGCTTATTTTAAATTTGTGAATTTTCTCCCACTACCAGATTAACACCTTGACCCAAAGATGGCAGAGAGTGTGAAAGTTGAAGACGAAAGTGATGATGAACGGCGCCCTCTACTTACGACACTGCGAAGTTATTGTGGTTTGTGTTACATGTGTCTAGTAGTCATAACAAACATTATAGCTGATTCAATATCCAAGAAACTCCTTAAAGCCAATTCTGTTTTCCTTGTTGCGATGATGAGAGGGTTAACAATGGTTCTCATTATCATACCCGTTCTATTGTTCTACTCCATCTCTCTTAAGGACTCCCTCTCTGAGTGGAAACTACTCTCATTGCGAGGGATCGCCTCTACCATCAGTGTTCTGACTAGGGTGGCCGCCCTCTATTTCTCACCCCTGGGGGACGTTACTGCGGTCATAGCTGTCACACCGATTTTAACAGCTTTCTGGTCATGGATTATTCTAGCAGAAACTGTCTCTATTTACGAGATTGGATTTGCCGTTTTATCTACGATAGGAATATGTTTAATAGCTCAACCGCAGGCTCTACCAACGATACAATCCAACAACGATATATACTACGGTATCGGTTTAGCGGTTTTCTCCACGGTGTTTGCTAGTCTTGGAATTGTCCTCAATCGTAAACTTAGTCGGCAACGAAATGTTACTATCAGTCCGTTTGTTCAAGTATTCTACTACGGCGCCATCTCAACTGTTTTCAACTTCACAGCTCTGGGTAGCTCCATTCCAATCTTAAAGTCCTTCTCCTTCCCTTGTTGGGAAGAGTGGCTACTATTAGTCGCGACAGGATTGGTAAATCTTCTAAAACAAATATTTTTAACAATAGCTTTAAAGGAAGACAAAGCGCTGTATGTGTCAACATTTGTTTATTCAACATCCATTGTTTTGGCGTACCTAGTTCAGTATACATTGTTCAATGACGCACCCGATCTCTTATCAATACTTGGAGCATTGTTGACTATTTCGTCTACGATCGGGTTTGTGTTCACGAGGCTAAGATCAAACGACTGACAGAAATAACGACCTCGTCCTCCCTAACTCCTTCCACCTTCACCCTCACCCCTCCCCCCCCCCATCTCCAAAACAGAACAATTTTCAGCAAGCAATATGTTATGAAAACAGGTTATCTCTTGAAATATGAATTGTTCTTGTCCACACTGCCAAATTGAAGACACATGTGGTAATGTCTAAGCATTGGTAATAATCTTTGTTTTGTCTCTCTGTATGTTATCGCCACCCACGGTGTAACAACAAGCACTTATTGAGATCGCTATATGATACTTCGAAACCCATCTTTTATTCCACAAATGTGTTTTATTGGAGGCGATTTCAAATATTAATATATTAAATGTAGAAACCAAAGCAATTTGTTAGGACTGTACGAAACTTATGTCGTGTAACAATTTCATTCCTACGATCACCTTATCAACCAGAATCAGCCACTCAAGTGCATGATCCCAGATTGGCAATATCTTTGCCAGACTCCTCAATTAGCTAATAACGCTTATAATAATTTCATTGATATTGCACCGTCTCAACATAATATTTACTTTCCTCCGGTGAGAATGTCTAGGAAAGAAATTCCATGACAAGACATGGATTACACCTAAAGGCATGTATCATGCAGTCCATGTCAAATAAGAATATAATCCATCGTAAATACGTTAAGAAGCCAACTGCTTTCTTGGTTTTCGTCCTATTTTACAACGCATCATTAGGTCAGCACAATCGAAGTATTATCAAAGTAATTTAAAGGCATTGAAGACTCGCCTCAAACAGCGTGCCGCCATCTTTACAAAGTTAACTTTCCGTTGCTTGCAAGTAAAGTTTTTCTCTTGTTGCTACAAAATGCAGACAGTAATGAAACGTGATACCTTGTTATCTTTAGCTGGACCTGAGATGTCCATCGCTGTATCGTTTGTACACTGTGCTGTGGGTATTGACCGCAGCTGTATGTACTGACTGTACAATAGTGTCTAATTACCGACGGTAGCAAGCTGTGTGTGTATTTTCTGGGATCGATGGTGGTGTCTAACACTTCTATTACACCTCATTCGAAACTAGGTCAGATTACCGGCATTACACGTTTCTTTTTGCGCGAGTCTTCACACCCTTTAACCCGAATGAAAACCACTTCTAAGCAAACTTGGTACTTTTTAAGAAAAGTCACGCAGGAAAGAACCTGGGCACGGACAACCAACAACAAACCGACTGATCCGCTCCAGGCGCGTAGCGAGGAATTTGCCAAGGGAGGCTACGCGCCTGATCCACTCTCAACCTCTGCAGGACCCTTGCATTGAGACTAGTGACTGTGTGATAACTATCGGTTGTGCATCACTCTTGTTAAAGGTAAAAAGAAGACCCAGTCTCCGCTTGTAGCTTCTATCTCTTACGATGATGGCCTTACATATTCAGATAAGCATGGTGTTGTAAAACTGGCTTTCAGTAATACTTTTCCTGTATTGATCGTACACTATAAGCCAAACTCTTTCTTCTTCAGTTACTCCTTGGAATTACTTGGGAAATTCTGTTCTTCGAACTAATTTCTTTTCACCTGTTTCTGAAGATGAAATCTATAAGGCAATGCACTTAATCCTAATGAAGCTCAGGGTTTTGGATGGAAAACCTTCTAAGCTTATTATGTACGTATGTCATATACTTGTTTATATCTTTAACAATGTATTTCAAAGTTGGCTTTACCCTGATGAGCTAAGGGTTGACAATGTTGTCCCTTTAAGGTGTTCTCCCCTCCCCTAGAACTACAGGCCCATCAGTTTGATATCTTTTTCTAGCAAACTTCTGGAGGGTGCTATTGAAAGATGCTCCGGCAATTTCTTACCAATATATTTTTTTAATGATTTCTAGTTTAGCTTTAGGGAATGTCACTCAACAACCCATGCTTTGGTATAGAGACTGTAAATACTATTCCTTCTCAGCTTTGTGTGGACAAAAATGTGTTAGGTTTATATCTTGACACCAAGAAAGCATTTGACACGGTCGATCACTCTATTCTGTTAAAGAAATGATATCAATATGTTCTCCGTTGTACGGCATATGATATCGTGGCTAGCTATTTACACAACAAAAAAGCAATGTAGTTATGTTAATTGTCCTGATACTCTAATTACTTAAATGTAAATACCGCTGTCCCCCAAGAATCCGTGCTGGGACCCTCCCCCTGCTCATCCTCATCTATGTCAATGTTATTCACAAAGCGGTGCCGAACAGCGGCGTAGCCAGGGGTTTGCTGACGGGGGGGGGGCATGTATAATGTTAAGTGGTCGCTGGTCTGGGGGAGGGGTCTAAGTAGAGGGGATGTCCCCATGCGAAAATTTGGAATAATTTAGAGTCCTTACATGCAATCTGGTGCTAAATGTGCTACACCCTGTTTTAATTTTATCATTTTTATAGTTTCATACGCCTTTGCCCTTCTTATCCTACATTTGGCTTAAAAAATATTACCTATAATTCTTTCTTTATCAATATATAAAAAGAGCCCCAGGTTATATTATTGTCTTACCTCCAGATGAGATTTGTGTACAATTCGTTTTCACACCGTATTCCAGTTCAAATTTCAATTCTGTGACCGATACCCAACACATTGCAAAATCCAAGTTAAGCTGCTCGGATTCCGAAAGTGAGGGCACTATGAAACAATGGATTAGCCAGGACATTCTTAAAGATTAACTGTGGTTAATGGACAGTTGGAGAATTTTGTTTTTTGGCCGAGGGGGCGGGGGGGGGGGAGTGGCCCCCTCAATACGCCACTGGACTGCCCAACGTTTCTACTGTCTTTGTGCAGATGGTATTAATATTTTCCTGTTTTATAAGGATTGCAAACAGTTACTCGCTGAGGGTACTCAGACTCTACGACAACTTAAGAATTGGTCTGACGGTAAATAAGCTTACCCTCCACTAAAGGAAAACAAAGTACACCACTTTTAACGCCAAAGATAGGAGTCCCTCTTGTCATGAGGATTTTACTTTTAATGGTGTTTGTTTAGGATTAATAATTGATGATATATGCTTTCTTGAACGAACCACATTAAATATCTCTGTAAATCACTGGTTAAGTATGTTAGTATTGTTTACAAGTTAAGGGGAATTGTTTATGAAACCATTGCAACTCAAATATATTATTCTTATAATTACTCAATATGTAAAAGGTGAAATAAAAGACGATATCGTTACCACCTGAAAATGATCGCTAGCTTAGATTAAAGTCTTTTCTGGGTTTTTCCCCCTGGTGTCCTTCATATGTTTAGTTCCAACCTATTTGGTATATTATATTTAACTTGTACCAGCATATAGGAAATAAATTTGAAATTGAAATACTATCATATGCCATCATATACTGTCTATCAGAACATGAACATATTTATGCAATCAACTAATGCTATCATATACTATATGATATCATATAATGTATATAATATGTATTATATATTATATACTGTATATACTATATATACTATATATATATATATATATACTGTATACCATATGATATCAACTAATGCCATCATATGCTATAATATGATATCATATAATGTATATAATAAGTATTATATATTATATACTATATATACTATATATATACTGTATATACCATATGATATCAACTAATGCCATCATATGCTATCATATGATATCATATAATGTATATAATAAGTATTATATACTATATATACTATATATATATACTGTATATACTATATGATATCAACTAATGCTATCATATACTATCATATGATATCATATAATGTATATAATGTTATATACTGTATATACTATATATACTGTATATACTATATATATCAACTAATTTTTTTTCCTCCGTTTATTCAGATTGCATGTAATATTTACAGTGATTCTTAAGTAACTGATATTGTAAATGATTCGCATATTTACAATTATAGTTCACCATGCACCTTGCAGTGTTCTAACAGAAAAACAAACACAACTAATAACCGGAGCCGATGACGAGCATATAATTTGGGTATATGGATAAAAAATCGTTTAAACATTACTGGAACAGACCTTGGCATGGAACAAAAGCTTGTAGCAAGTCAGAGAAGTTAACACGGTTTTTCATAGATCTAGACAATCTCAAATTATAAAAGGTTCGATACTAATTGCAAACTTGAACTTAAAGAAAACCTCATTTATATCTGGTACGCGACTATTTAGTCTGCAATCATATATATAATACTTCATGTGTAGAATAAGAAAATTGTATGGGTGTATAGCACCTGTACCCCGGCCCAAAAAAATGTCTTGTTTTGAGAAGAAGAACTGTTTCTCTAGAAAACGCATTTCTACGTCTAAAATAAAAGAAGCGGTGAAGCGACACTCCCAAAAGAGGTGTTCTAAACTTTCCACTTCGACGTTACAAAAGGAGCATAAACTAGAATCTACTTTACCCATCAAGGTAAGGAGTTTATTGGTTGCAGTGATTCTATGTAAGAACTTAAATTGGAAATACTGTAGCTTAGCTTCCGACACAGTGAACCGAGGCATGCTAGCTCCCTAAAACTTATATTCCATTTCTTTAAGGCAGTTGGGACATTAGAAATATTGCGTAAGTGGTATTTGTTAATTAATTGAGAAATAGAGGTGGCCCGCATTATATTGTTGTACCAGTCAATATTAACATTGGAAGAGTCGTTTCTTTGGCAACCTGACCTTCTCCACTCCTTCGGGATACAACTGTAAATAGTAAATAGTAAATGGCAAAGAATCTATATGGAATTTAGCTTTAAAGCGATCGCACGTTAGAGGCTTACCCGCGTTGTCAAAGAGATTACTTACGAACTTAACATTTTTATCAAACAAATGACCATACATTATAGTACTGTTGTTAATGCGAATGAATGAGTTGTTCCAGATCATCATGGTTGCCAAAACTTTTCTTTTTTTGGGGGGGGGGGGGGCTAAAGGAAATTTCGCACCAGGCACAAACAATTTGCCTCACAATTTTTTTTTTTTATATTGATTACATCGTTCTTAGAACAGTTACTCTGAAAAATCAAAATCTTGCCATCAGAGTTCAAGTGCATATCATAAAGATCTTCCAAGGGCCTTTATTATCATTACAATATCTTCTAATCCATGTACACATTAAACTATTTATGAAACTTGGGACATGGGTAACCTTTAGCCCCTCCGTCGCTAATCGGATTAATTATAACCGAACGTTTGATTTTGTCGGGATTACCCGACCAGATAAAGTCAAAGATGACTTTTTCTAGATCCTTAATGAACTCTCTAGGAGGGTTTGGCAAAACTAGAAAGAGAAATACTAGTTGGGACAGAGCAAAAGTCTTAACAATTACATTACGTCCTATAGGGGTCAGATCCCTAGATGACCACAAATTAAGGCAATGTTTAAGTCTGGAGAGCTTAGCCAAGTAGTTTAAGCGAAAAAAAGTCATTTCCATCACTCGTTAACGAAATACCTAAAAAGTTAACTGGACCCTGAGTGACATTAACATTGAGGGTGTTTACAAAATGACGAGTACGAGTAATGAACGAGCCTAATGGGTATAGGTTTGACTTTAATAAATTAATTGATAGACCAGACGCAAGTTTCAGTCTATTGACGATACGCAGAGTCTCGTCAATAGATTCTCTGCTACCGTCAAGGAAAAACGTCGTGTCGTCGGCATATTGCATAATTTTTACTTCCCTGTTGTAAATAGTGATACCTTTAATGATATTATTATTCTGAATCCTTAAAGCCAAAATCTCAGCAACTAGAATAAACAAGTACGGACTCAGGGGGCAACCTTGCCTGACCCCTCTTTGAACCGGGAAGAAACCTGTAGAGTGACCATTATTGCAAACACATGCATTACTATTGTTATAGAAGCCTTTGACCCATTTTTTAAAGCCACCGTTAAACTGGAAGTAGGAGAGTGTGCTGTCAATAAAGTTCCATTCCAGTTTGTCAAACGCTGTTTCAAAATCGACTAGAAACAAAAAACCGGGGATATTATGGCTAGATGTATAATCTAAAAGGTCTAAAACGAATCTGATATTTTCTCCTATAAATCTATTTTGGAGGAAACCCGTTTGCTGCGGCCCAATAAGTTTTTGAATAACCAGTTTTAATCTAGAGGCAATCGCTTTTGCACCGATCTTATAGTCGGTGTTTAAAAGGGTGATTGGGCGATA
The DNA here is from genome assembly GCA_020650975.1 of Apostichopus californicus. Taxonomy (NCBI): domain Eukaryota; kingdom Metazoa; phylum Echinodermata; class Holothuroidea; order Aspidochirotida; family Stichopodidae; genus Apostichopus; species Apostichopus californicus. Next base: position 7,790 of record JAIPMN010005253.1, read on the forward strand.
ATTATTTAAAGAAATGGAATCTTTGTTAGGTTTTAAGATCAATGTTACTACGCCTCTAGATTGCTCAGCAGTAAGCTTGCCTTTTTCAAAACCTTGGTTAAGGGAGTCTACCACTAGTTGTCCTATTAAATGCCAAAAAGTTTTATAAAAATTAGCGGAAAGATCATCACTCCCGGGAGCTTTATCATTAGTCATAGAGGTAATGGCTTGAGAACATTCCTCCAACGAGAGTTGGCCGTCGCAAGATGCCAGATCCTCAACTGGTACCTGCTGAATAGGGAGTTCATGGAAAAAGGTATTAGGAAAGCACTCACTGGAACTATATAGGGTCTTGTAATAGTGTTTAATCTCGAGAAGGATATCATTGTTATCAGAGAGGAGTTGACCATCACGGCTTTGAAGTTTATGAATAGAATTTAGGGATTTGTTTCTCTTTTCTAAATTTAGGAAATATTTTGTATTTTTTTCTCCTTCTTCCACCCACCTTGCTCGCGATCTAATTATCGTACCCTGGAGACTGTAATTGTAATAAGAAAGGAGTTCACATTGAGCAGCTTTAAGTTGAGAGCGAATTTCCGAAGACTCGGAAGCTGTTGCTCAAGCTGTTGCTCAAGAACAGTAATTCTATCAATAAGCTCTCTTTCTTTGCTCCTATACGTTCTTTAGCCCTCTGCTTAGAATACTTAATACTGGCTGAACGGATTTTAAATTTCAACAATTCCCAACGATCCGAAGCGTCGCTACGCATATTGTTAGAAACTTCATCATGAATAAGATCGTTGATAAGGGAGATATAGTTGGGGTCATTGAGTAGAGAATTGTTTAGTTTCCAATATCCCGGACCTCTACTTAAAGAAACAGTCGCAAAAGTAAGACAAATAAAAGAATGGTCTGACTGAATACCGGGAGAGAAGATCACGTTTGACAGTGCATGACAAGTATGTGTAGAAACTAGGAAATAATCGAGCCTGCAATGAATACCGGGAGTAACATTAGAACTCCAAGTGAAATTTTTAAGAAGTGGGTTTTTTTCTCTCCAAATATCAACAAGATCATGAGTGGCCATGAGATCGAAGCACTTTTCCCTTGCTTTAAATTGGTTCTAGGGTTCCCCCCCTTTTTTATCAAGCTCTAAGTTGAAGACTAAGTTTAAATCCCCTGCAAATATAATGTTATCACCCTGAAACCTGCTTAAGATAATAGACGCGTCCATAAAAAAAGCTGGGATTGTCAGTATTAGGAGCATAAATACATGCAAGCGTAAAAATACGATTATGAACTTCAATATCCATTATTATAAATCTACCGAATGGACTAAGTTCCTGCTTAATAATATTAAAAGTTAAACTAGGATTAATAAGAATACAAACTCCTCGACTTGTAGTAGTCCCATGCGAGAATAAAATACTTCCACCCCATTCCATTTCCCAGTATTTCTCATCGGTAAGACAGCTGTGTGTTTCTTGTAGGAGGATTATGTCCGATTTGCGTCTGTTGAGGTACGCAAATAGTTGTCTCCGTTTTCTTGCTAGCCTGAGCCCTCTTCCATTAAATGAGATTGTCACGTTGTGACCACTGCGTCACACGCGCAACGATGGTTCATTTAAATTATTTTGAACCTTGATTGTCTTGTCACTCGATACTAAGAAATTACAATAAACACACGAGGCAAATAGTAAATTTCAGCCTTCTTGTTGACTACTATCAGACTATATATACAGGGTCAATTACACACAATACAATTACACACAATACAATTACAATTTAAACAAAAAAATATGAATTAAGTTAAGGTTGCTTCCATATGTTTCCGGAGTGAGTGATCCACACCGCGAAAGTACGCTATCTTCATTTCCATAGTTGTGAGCTTTGTCGTCTTTAAATTGAAGTTATTATTATGTTTACCTTGATATGATCCGAGTCGCTTAAAGTGTATTTCCCGCGAGTTGAGTTGTATGAGTGTTCACAAAAATCGTCTGCTGACAAGTTCCATGCCAACACGTTTATTTCTCCCGGTACGCTGTTCAAATTGCAATATTGAATACAGGCTTCCGAATCCACGGATAGTCTCCTTCACGTCCCAGCCTCCGCTCCGGACTGCGCACCCTGAGTGACCCTCTCAGTACCCGGTACAAAACACCCTTCACAAAATAGAATATAAGAAAACCACATTCTAAAATAGAGCCAGATATGATGCAATTAACCCCGATGTTTCAGAACTATCCACTGCATACTATAATTGTAAATTATGATTCATAAATCTTTAATAAATTAGCATCGCCGAAAACAAAATGGCGGATGCCAATGAACTTCTCAAACAAAACAAAATGGCGGCTCGCCTACCGACACGCCTTAATTGGCGGTAAATATTCATTCACAAATACCTTGACCAGTATCTTTAACAATTAACCATATCTAATATATCAAAGAATTGAAATACGAAAACCGTTTATGCCCTGCAAATGTTACCAGTGGGTCATTTGCATATCCATAAAATCTACTTAACATTACATAATTACAAACCTCAACCCCTACATACAAATAGCAAAGAATAAATACTTACAGAAAATGGTCGTCAATGAAACACATTTCCTGGCACCCTAACTATCCAGTTAACTTTATTGTTGAAACGTTTCCTCAATTTTCCTCTTCGACAAGGCAAAATCACCCTAGCCAGATTCTTGGCCTTTGGAAATCGTACACAACCGT
>JAIPMN010005254.1:0-11224 GCA_020650975.1 Apostichopus californicus
TATCCTGATGCCCCAATGTCCAGAGGGCAGAGCAAAGTACAGATACAAATTAGTTGAGACTAGTGGAACACTCATGCATTATTATTATTATTACTACTCACCATGGGTTTGGTTTGATAATGCATCAGCCAGTTCCTTCTTAGAAGTTTTAAGTGACTCCTCGGCACGTTTACTTCTTTGCAAGATAATGTTACCTGAAATTAAACAGATGGCCAACAAATATCTTAATAGATCAGGATGCACCATCAGCCTATTGTGCTATCATAGAAATGTGGAACCATTTTAGATTTCCAAATTGCCGCCCACTACGCCCATCAAAATCATCGCAAACATAACTTAAGAAAAAATGCAGGACCATCGTCATCACAGCAAATTTTAATCTAATTTCAGTGAAAAAAGGGTTTTGATCACTTTAAATAGTTCACTGAATATTTTGTTTACATTTCGAATGCAGATGAGTTATGTGACAATTGGACTAAATATGAACTTATGTCGAATTTGAAATGTTCCTAATATTTGCAATTGTCACTGTGGGATGGCTTTTATACCTTGTATGTACTGCACATGATGAAGCCACAACTGTATTATTCAGGCCCACGAATGGCACTGCATAAGAAACCAAAGTTTCACTTGCATTCTTTGTTCAAGTTTTAATGAGAATTAAGAAAAAAAAGAGAAAGAATGGTCACAGAGAATTTTTTTATTCTCCTGAAAGTGGTTCCAATTCATGCAAGATGTTGTATCCAGATCAGACGTGGAATCATCGAGATGAGATTTGTGTCAAATTCGCTTAAAAGCACCAAGATTAAATATGGAAACTAATCTACTAGAACACAATCAAAGTATTTGTAAAAGAGAGTATTACAGCCAAAAGAGACTTACCCATGGTTTTTATTTTTTTCTTTGAATAATGCAGAAGAGCTTCTGTTATGGCATCTATTCTGTTTGATGCAGACATCTCTTTGGTACTTCTGCTGAAGTTGCGGAGGAATGACCAAAGGCGTTCAACTTGTTCCCCATCACTGAGAGCAAATCCTTCTACTCTTCTAGTACTGTAGATCATCTTAAGAAACACAAGTTCAAAAAATGGGAACACTAAATGTACATATGGTCAAGTTTGTACACATATGTATACACACTTTGGAAATTCTTACTCCTTACTCGGAAGAGTAATTGTTTGACGTATAGCCTTAGATCTTTTGAATGTAACTTGAATAAATCATACATTGTTGGTTGTTCCAATTTGATTTGTGTGTTTATATTACTAGTATAGATTGTAATACTTCTGTCTGTATATTCGTAGGGAGTGTAGCACTTCAACAAGCACAAGGAAGTTTATTTTCCTACTTCTTCACTTCATGTCTCTTGTATTACTTTCTTCTTTCCTCCCTTTATTGTAAATGTAAATTGCATGATGTGAAAAGCAAAGAAATGAAATGTATCGAAATCTCTTCTGCTGTGTTCAGTCATAATTTAGTTACATGATGGTTGCCATAAAGTAAATGTGCATGAAACTTTCTTAGAATTTAGTTGTAAAAAAACAAGGTAGGTGTATTTATGTACTAATAATATAGTTATATAGAAATAGATACTCAAAAACGTTTGTTTTGGGCAAGAAATTGTGGGATTTATGCATAATGGTAATTCCAACAGGTGGACAAATTTGAAAAGATATCATTTACACCGATAATTTTAAAGTATTTCTAATAGCATAATGTCTATACATTATCAAAATCATAGCTTTGAAAAAAAGAATAAACATATGTGCTGAAAGAAAAATACATGGATGTCATTTTTCAGCACAATTGACATTGACATTCATAACAGGACAGATAAATTCATGTCAGGTAATGGGTGACTACATACACAACATGGAACTCCTTCAAGGAACAAAGAAGTCTGAAAGCCATTTAATGACTGAAATATTATTCCAACATGGAGAATTAAAATGTGAAATGACTACAAAGGAAGTATCCAGTCATATATTTTATTACCCTCAACTTTTTCTTCTAACCAATTGACAGTTTCTTATTTACAATAAAAATTACTTATACAACCAGGAATGAAAAACCAATCATGTGATATAGCTTTGTGCTGTGATATACAGTGCATTTCTTTCACTCAAAATATTTTTCACAATCAAATTAATTTACTCTAGCAGCCTACACTCGTTAAATTTATGGTAAACTCATCAGATCTTTTTACCTGGCATGACGGTTTGTGGCCATAAATGTGAAAGGCAGGCACTGCAAGAGCAATTTTGGAAAGGAGCTCAGTTTGCCCAGTCTTCTGCGAAAAGAAAAAAGAAAGGCTTGTTAATATCCATGATCATGATTCTCATTGCTTAACAAGGCATGTCATTTTACACCAAAAAGACCAACTAGAGCACCATTGTGTTGTGTATAGCTTATACAGACATGATTCTTACAGCATTCCACATATGCCATACAACTAATGACATGTAATCCACATATCATTTGGTGTACATTTCATCAACTTCCATCTGAGCATGCATGCATATTCTGAATAGTATAATTTACACACCTTTAAGTAGATTTTCTCCAGATATACCACTGATCCAAAATTAAACCTGTAATTCAATGACAACTGGTTTTGCGAGTCCATTGGTATGTGTCAGTCTTCAGTTAGCAATACAATATATAAATACAGAATAATTAGCAATGCAGTACCGTTATGACAGACACTCAATAGTGTGCCAGCATGCTGTCCAGTTGTGCTAAAGATATTATGAAATTTCAATTAATTATGGTATATTTCTTCCTTCAGCATACCAAACCAACCACATATTGTCAAACAAGTTCAAGTTAGGTTACTGAGTCTCAAACTTTATATCTGAAGATGCCTAATCAAGCAAACAGAAACAACTAGGCTCTTCTTATTACAAATTACCTTTAGGTGGGCTGCCAACATGCATGCAATATCATAGAGCACATAGTGTTTTGTGGTTGGGGACTCAGCTATCAAATGACGGATGAGGTACACAGCATTTCCAATTCTAAGAAACAAACATATTGGAACAATGTACAGTCATGAAATATGATTATCGTCCTGTGTTGTGGAAACACAAAATCAACAATGAGTTACTAAAAGAGCATCAATGGTGCAATACTCATTTCATATATTGAAGTTTAACTTTGACCTAAACTCCACCATTAAATGAGTTCTGTTGTAGCATTATTATATATGAGCAACATTAATGTATCCATATAATCTTCAGGGAAAAAATACTTCTTGTTTCCATGCAATGACCAAAGCATGACCCATTTAAGAATGTCTACTCCATATTCCCAAACACAATTTACAGTGACTACCACAGCATTTAATGACAAACCACCCCTCAATGATAGACCATGCAATCTGTTGGAGAAGATGCATCTTCATGGCCTTTCTTCAGACAATGACCTCTAATGATCTTTAGATAATGACATAATCCCACACTTCCTGAACACCCTCACGGAAGTACTATACAAGCATTATCATGACAGACTTGAATATAGAATTCGTAAGAGGAGAAGCTGCAATGTGTGTGTTTTCAATAAATTCACCAAACCATACATGGCCCTTAAAACTAAGTTGCTGTGGATACTGTCATAACAATTAACTTTCAACATTGTCCCATTGAAACTGTGTGAGAAGATACTTTTTTGTGTTTGTTATGATATGATGTTCTTTAATAACCCCTGGATGTAAGTTTGACATGGAATTCATTAAAACATTCAACAGCCTCTCATGTGATCAACATTGTGATCAAGTTCTCAGATGACCCAACATTCTATTTTGTATTTTATCAATTTGATTACAATTTTGTACTTAGTGGACATCCATCGCAATAGATTAATTAGCACATTTGCTGGTATGAGCTACAAACACATTGGTTGCTTCTCCTTTTATACTTCTAAATTTCAGAAGACTGTCACATTTGATCTATTTTCCATCAAACTTTGACATAATGTCATGCTCTATGTTCATGAGCATTAAGTTTGTGCCTACAGAAGGGGATTGCTGTATTCATTGTTTGATGAATTGATATTTCTATACTAACTAAGAAACAATTATTAAATGTAGAGAAAAGTTATAAGCTATATGGGACATGAAACAATGGAGACATCCAAGTTTTCCCCGTTGAAGATTAATGTGTACCTAATATAAACAAGGCACAGCTGGCACATATTCAAGTAAAAGCACTATCAGATATAGTTTTGAGTTGTTCAATGTCATTCAGGTCATCAACAAATCATGTTCAAGAATCTGCTTCAAGAGATACAGATAAACTTACTGCTCGCCTTGCTTCAAATTAAAAAAGAAAAGAGGCATTTCATGCCGACACACAGCACCAAATAGACCTGTCTCATCTATCTGTCCAGAAGTTTTGTCTGTGTGGATCAGGCTTCCAGCCTGAAATGAGCTGCAGTTCTGCATATTTAGAAAGCAATGATAATACACATGATGGGTTCATTAGACTATCAATTTGATTTAAATAACATGAGGATACTATCTTAGATCTTATTCCAATATGTAATACTAACAAAGTCTGATGCATCCTTTGCAGCAGAGTCCATGATTCTCTCTGTTCAGCGGTTGGGTTTGAGACTTTTGTTGGTGGATAGTAAGTCATGTAACATGGATTGCCCTATCAAATTGAATGCTTTCATCAAACACCTGAGAGATGCTGCAAATCAGTATCATATCATCAGCACAGATTCTGATTATTACCAGGCAATGCAATAATTCAACAAAGTTATCCTAAAGTTAACTAAAATGTGAAAGATGCATGCACCCTGGAATCAATAAACATCCTTAAACATCACGCAGTGCATATGTTATGCAGATTTATAGATGTACATCTCATTGTTCATGGTGAAACACGGTGTTAGTAAACTGACTTACTTGTTCTGTGTTTTTGGCTTGCTTGTATCCTTTTAGAAAAGTGTCAACTTCAGATTGATTTAAGAAAAATGTTTCCTTGTATCTGGGTGGGGAGTAACTCTCGCCAGACTTCTTCCACCGCTTCAGCCCAAACATACCATCGAGGCTTACTATCCTCCTCCCTCCTGTCTTTGAGTGAAAACAGAGTAATGAGACTTGCATAAGAGATTTTGTATTTTTGGTTTTCTATGACAAACTGCTTGTGATAGTAATAACAATAGGGAAAAAAAAGCTGTGAATTTCTTGTAAGATGCATTTTCTTCCCAAATATGGCTGAGCAGGCCCAATGATGTCGACCATAAACCAGTTTTCATTTAAGTTTGAATTAAAGCATTATTTCTCATCCATAGTTCTTTATTTAATTTTTTATTTCAGATAAAACATAATTTTGTGTGATCAAGTGAGATCACATGTGGCACCCTTTAATACTGAATGTGTGCCTGGTGTACACAACATGTACAAACAAGTCACTAGCTATCAAATCATCATGGTTTAAGAACATATCTCATAGATAACACAAATTTTGGAATTATATCCTCCCTTGAACATGAAATTGAACACCAGATAACATTCTCTGCCAATGAACTGTACAGATTGGTTGTGTATCACATCAGAATGGGAAGAGATAACAATAAAAAGAAGTAACATAAAAGACACCGAACAGATTGGACCCTCATACAAAACTCTTAAAACTTTCTGACAATTGAGAGCTAGCCATACCTTTGGACATGCTGGACATACAGGATGTGATGGATTGCTTGAATCTAAAAACTGTTGGCTGTCAATCTGGCTCAGCAGGAACTTAAACTCAGCAAAGCAGTCTCGTGACAGCATTGAGTATGGATTCTTCACCTGCATATGTGTATTGATTGACAATTAAGTTCACAATTTTTTCTAATACAAGAGGGATTGTAAATTCTTTTAAAGAAACAACCAGAGACTGTGTTTATTCAAAGTACCTTTCGCCTCTATCCAAAATCATAAGACATTTTTCACTGATGGACACAATATACAAATATACAACCAAAAAAAAAAAACAGTCTACCATGGTATTGCTGACTAAACATGGCCACAAGTTTGTATCATTGTTTGGCCAAAGAGATATCAATCACTGATTGTGCAGAACATATCATGCAACATTTGAGATATAGATTAAAGTAGGATTCTGATTGTGTCTCATCTGTAAGTCTCATCTGTATGTATGCCAGTTTATATAAAAAAACATGTATGTTAAATCACCATGCATAGAATATAGAGGGTTGTGTCAATGACTTACACTGCATAATTTACAATGTAATGCAGAGGCCATAAATAGGTGAGGGTTATGATTCCCTCAGAAGCACAAGTAAATCATACCCCTTTTACTTGAACACTGTTACAAAACATATAACATAACAATAAACCAATACTGATAACAGAAAGCATTTATGTTTTTGTCATCAATGAGGCAGATCAAGAATTAGCTTCTTAATGACACAAACAAATATACACACACCCATACACGCTCGCATACATACATACATACATAAATACCAAAAAGTATAACATTACCAGAGATGGTAAACATGGTGGTGGTATCCAGAACAGAGCATCACACAGGCTTTTCAGGGAAATGTGACACTCCAGTGACATTACCCTCAACCAACACATAAGGTCCCAATGGAAAGCTACCTCTGGTCTGGTTGGTGTTCCTGGCCATAACCTCATGGACACAAGCTGCTGTGTGTCTGTCCAGCAGCCACACAATTTAATTGGGACACAGTGCTGTCGTCCTGCCAGTAAGGAGATACAAAGACACAAAGTGTAACTTTATATGGTATATGTAGCCAACCATAAAGACAACCTTTTCAAACCAATTATTAACCTGAAGAAAAATGTGAACAGTGAAATTATGCTCGTTACATAAGAATTTTAAGTATCACCTTTAATGTCTACAACAACAATTGGACGCTCCTTCTGAGAGCTGCATTGGTGCAGTGCATGTGGCTCCCATGGCTCCTGTTTGATGAAGGCTGGAGAGAAACTTCCATCCTTTACAATAAAAAGGTAAAAAAAGGAGTAGCCAATAAGATTCAATTGTTACAAACATCACACATTTTAATCGAAAGAAGACTAAGAATGTCAATTACATTTTTTAACTAAATTGAATTACTTGACTTGTAAAACATACTGAAAATTAACGACATAGTTGCATGGTGATAATGCCTTTGGAAAAATGGTCATAACCAGCTTGAAACACTTAAAGAGGCATAAAATGTGTGCTCAATTTAAGTTGGTCTTGGCAATTAATGGCAGTGACTTGGTGTTTAGTAAACAGTTTACCAAATTGTTTACAATTTAAAAAGTGATTACTTGAACATTATTCATTATTAACCATTTGTAGAAGAGCATGTTGAGTTTGCTGTTACAAGTATAGTACTGAAAATGGCAATATTAGTTTACCTCATGACAGCCCGATACTGACGTATTATTAGTGTACTGTATACGTGTCTAGAGGGACAATATTAGTGTTTCTCATGACAGCCCGATACCGACGTATTATTAGTGTACTGTATACGTGTCTAGAGGGACAATATTAGTGTTTCTCATGACAGCCCGATACCGACGTATTATTATTGTACTGTATACGTATCTAGAGGGACAATATTAGTGTTCCTCATGACAGCCCGATACCGACGTATTATTAGTGTACTGTAAACGTATCTAGAGGGACAATATTAGTGTACCTCATGTCAGCCTATTACAGTGGTACATGATAGAAAGGTTTGCAGAGGAAGGGGAGGGGGGGGGGGGAGCAACAGTCCCATCTGAAAGGACAAACATATCAACATTATATCACTGGCTATGGAATCACCTAACTACACGATTAAAACATATGCCGCCAAAAAGAAATTGAGCTGTAAAACTAGACCACTAATGAACAGACCTTCCAAAAGCTAGGAAGGTGGAGCTTTCCCTGGTGTGTAGCCACTGCATGCTTCATGCAAAAGTAGACTGCTGGTCCACAGTCACTGCATCTACAGGTTGGTGAGGAGTTACAACCACTAATGTTGCAGGTTGCAGTGGAAGGTAGCACTTCTGTCCTCACATACTGCGCCAGCAACTCCTCACGTTGTTTCGCCCAAGCCTCTTGGCTGGATCGCCTCTTCTCGGCATATGACCTTGTAGCTTGTGGTCTGCTTCCTGCACTGCTAGGTTCATCGCACTCTGGGGGTTGTGGAGCTGAATCAACATCAACAAGGCTATTGAAAAGCTGATAGAAGGTTGCCTTCCTCTTCCTCTTCCTGTTTGAATGAACCTTGACCTTCTTGATGCTCACTCGCCCAGTTGGTGTGACATGGACCATCCTTGAAAATTTTGCTGGGCGCTTGCCCAGTCGGGCCTTTGCTTGGTATGACATATGTACCTGAAAGATGAAACACCAGGTTTATACTTAGCACTAGAACCATCGGTTGCACAAGTTCTGCCTATCCCTCAAACAGATGTTGCCAGAAGAATTCCTTCACTGTGATTCACATGAACTGTACAACACCATAATTATCATATAGGGCACCAATCCAGGCACAGGGGGCAGGCCCTACATTTTGAGCTGGGGATAAACCATTAACACAAAATACACCCCCCCCCCTCACCTTTTAATACTTTGCATAACCATCAAAATGTCTCCACATTTACAAGAGGTAACTTACCCTGGAGGTTTAGCAAGAAAAAAAAAAGTTGAACTAAGCAGAATTGCTGTGAGAAATGCCTCAATATGTGCTTTACATTAACATAATAATAATACGGCAATAGAAACTTCTGTTTGTTAGACTGTAGGCCTACATTTAATAGTGTACATCCAATGTCATTTTGAAGATAGTTAAATACTTAATTCTTAAGCCCAAAATTTGGTTAATTTTCCAGAGCTCCATGCTACAGCATATGGTGAAGAATAAAAAAAAAAAACCTTTCTTTGGATTTGGTATTTCTGGTTTGTGAACTTGGGAAAAGGGGTTTATTTCTGTCCTTCACTTGGTTTCGAAACAACTTTGTTTGTCATGGCTGCACTGCAGCGATGTCGAAAGGGGTGCCTTTGCCTACCTCAGTATTTGAGAAAGTGGTCGGATGCTGTGGCATACACTCTCGTCCGTTGGATGGGGACATCAAATGGCGGTCTCGGGAGCAGGAATGGGAGCGAATTCACACCACTCAGCTGTCTTATTATCCTCTTAACACGTATTGAAAAGTATTGAAAAGTGGTCTAACATGGATAGGGTCTCAAATAAGCTAATGTAAGGCTTCCTGATCCTTGGGTCTCTAAACTAAAAACTTAACTAACCTAACCATCACTTTATGCACCTCTTTCAGTTTCAGGCCACCTAATTGTATGCGTAGAGACACATAAAGGCAGTTAGCTGGAATAGCTGGCCACGTTATTTACGTGATTCAATCTGAAATGTAGCATACATGTGTTGAGGGTTTGGAAATTAACTAAAGTCAACTAGTTCTGCAACTGTGAGTTGAGTCGTAACATTTACGCCTAACTTAATTAGGCCTAGCTACAGCATGGCCTAGTTTAGTGTTAACATATACTCACGTCAACAATTCACAAAATCAAGTGATAACAAGTCACAAAATCTGGTCGATACACCGTAATAAACGTACGTTCTTGTTTCGTCAGGTTGCATTCGGATTCTCGACAAGCCTGTGTTCGAACACCATTCGTAAAGCAAATATATTTATATATTTGGAAAATTAGCTGTCACCTGTTGCGTAATACCAGGGTACGGGTTTAAACAGCTCATTGCTATTGACTTGGAATTTCTACATACATTTCTACATACATTTCTCATACATTTCTACGAGGTTATTGCCTTATCAATACACACATGTCTAATCGCTACTAACCTTACCGCAAACGTATGAACTGGGTGGGCGTATGCATACGCGTATAAATATTCAGTTTAAACTCATTAAGAACCATTAGGGGCGGGGCTTCGGTGTCAATTTTGATATTCCTAGGGGTACGGTACTCTGTAATCAACGGGTAGCATACTATATTATTAATTTGAAGTGAGTAATAATCACTGAGGATTGGCTGTAATAATAGCTATGTGTATGAATATTTAGCAGACCGCGAAAATTGTTTCGGCATTTGCACAAAAGAATTTCATCGCCCAGGTCACTTAATTCTCTATTAAGGTCCATTGGTGCCAATAATTAACTGTGCCATATTCATCAATCACACTGACCAGTAAGGCATATTTCTAGCAGATTCTGAGTGAGACTGAGATAATAGGGCTTAATAATAATTAAAACTATGTAGCCTAGGCATAAGGCTGTAGTTTAGTCTTTAAGTTTTATTGTACTTTGCAGCCTAGTAGGCCTAGGCCTAAGTTAGTAACTAGTATACTAGGAGGCCAACTTACCAGCCTGGGCCTATACAGTATACTACTGTATAGCCTTGCCCTTGGCTAGGCCTCTAGTAGCCAGTAGTCTTAAGTAAGATTAACTGTTAGTGTTACGGTAGGCCAGCAATAGTGATACTAACTGGGCCTAGCTTAGTACTACTACTAGTAGGCCTATTATTGGTAATTTTTTGTTTTTTTAATTCCAAAGTAACCTAGCCTTTGCATTTGCCTATATCACATCATATCAGCTTCAATGTTGTTGGTCATTGGCCATTTCATCGCTCAAATAAAACTATAGTTCATCAAATGCCAAAAATGTCCTAATTGGTATAAATGCCTCTGCAGTTGTAACATAAACAAGAACAATTGACGACATGCAGATTGCTATACTACTACTAGTAGTACTAACCACTGGCGGATCCAAGGGGGGCCAAGGGGGGCCATGGCCCCCCCAAAGGTGAGCCAAAAAGTGTTTCCGAACATTCGCTAAATCATATGATTGGAAATTAAAAAAATCGAGAGGAATAGCTGTGGTAGACTAGTCGAAACCTTTTCGTTTTCTGGTTTAAAATTAAATGCAGAGCTCCCAACTGACCCGCAATTCGCGCATTCTAACACCCAAACCCGCTGACCCACACAAGCGTCCGAAAAAACCGCATTGTAATTGTCAAGTATACATAAAAAAATTTGCATCAATTTTTGACTTAGCAACCATCATTTCTTTAGCATTTAGCATAATAGAGTATAAAACCTCCTTTACAGCATCATTTGAACCTCAAATTATATTCCGGCCATTTGATTGGTCAATTGCTCGTCGATTGCATGCAATATCCGCTCTATTGCACGCTATGAAATAGAACCGTGCAATATACTTTTTGGATCATAGC
>JAIPMN010005255.1:5725-22898 GCA_020650975.1 Apostichopus californicus
AGCATTAACCGCTGCACAACTGTATTTGTTGAGAAGTGGTAATCGTTTCTAATATTTAATGTTTATAATTGGAGGAAAGAGGTATAAAAACATAAAAGGAACCTGCCTCCACCGGGGTTTGAACCCTAGACATGGAGTTTGTCTTGCTCTCCGGGTACAGAGCATTAACCGCTGCACAACTGTATTTGTTGAGAAGTGGTAATCGTTTCTAATATTTAATGTTTATAATTGGAGGAAAGAGGTATAAAAACATAAAAGGAACCTGCCTCCACCGGGGTTTGAACCCTAGACATGGAGTTTGTCTTGCTCTTCAGGTACAGAGCACTATAACCGCTGCACAACTGTATCTGTTGAGAAGTGGTAATCGTTTCTAATATTTAATGTTTATAATTGGAGGAAAGAGGTATAAAAACATAAAAGGAACCTGCCTCTACTGGGTTTGAACCCTAGACATGGAGTTTGTCTTGCTCTTCAGGTACAGAGCACTATAACCGCTGCGCCACTGTATCTGTTGAGAAATAATTCATGTACGGTAATAATTAATGTTTGATATCGGTTACATAACTTCTATCTTCGCCAAAATCTCGATTGAAAAAAATAAACTATATTTATGATTGCGATAAAGTCCATTACAGCGTGAACAAACTGTCATTAGTACTCAGAGTCACTAGCGAAATGTTTAAAATTAAATATCTTTAGTTATTGAAATAGTTAGGTAGTGCGACACACATCACGAAATAGGGCAAAGTCTCTTCTAATACCCTATTGATGTTTGATATCGGTGACATAACTTCTATATTCGCCAAAATTTCGATTGAAAAAAAAAATTATATATAGTTGCGTTAAATTCCATTACGCGTGTAAAAACTGCCGTTACCTTCCTTACCAAATATTTAAAATTAATTATCTTTAATTAAAGAAATAGTTAGGTAGTGCGACATACATCACGGAATAGAGCAAGGTGTCCTCTTTCACTCTGTGAATGTTTGATATCGGTGACATAACAAGTCTTCGCCACAATTTCGATTGAAAAAATAAGTCTATTTATAATTGCGTTAAATTCCATTTGAAATGTTTTTAATTAATTATCGGTGATGATAGAAATAGTTAGGTGGTGCGATGCACATCACGAATTAGAGCAATGTCTCTTTTATCACTCTACTAATGTTTGATATTGGTGAAATAACTTCTATATTCGCCAAAATTTTGATTGAAAAAATTAATTATATTTATGAATGTGTTAAATCCTAGAACATCGTATACAAACTGCCGTTTCAACTCAGTCCGTAACGAAATGTTTACACATCACGAAGTAGAGCAATGTGTCCTTTCCTCACTATTAATGTTTGATATCGGTGACACAACTTTATCTTCCCCAAAAGTTGGATTACAAATATAAATGTTGATGATTGTGTTCGATTCCATGAAATAGAGCATTGTCTAGCTTGTTTCTGCAGAGCCTCTTGAAATTAATTCAGATAGTACCCGATACCAAATCTTCATATGAGCTATAGCTTTTTCTTCCTCTTTCATCTATATCAAACTTTAACATGGTAATAGAGGAGACTTTGCTCTATTTCGCGATGTGTGTCGCACTACCTAACTACTTCGATAACTAAAGATAATTAATTTTAAACATTTTGTTAGTGATTGAGTTGCAACGGTAGTTTGTACACGCTGTAGTGGAATTTCTTACAATATTTAATTTTGTTGTTCAAGTGTTGTAATTTTGGCGAAGATAGAAGTTACGTCACCGATATCAACATTGTGAGAGTGATAGAAGGGACTTTACTCTATCATGTGATCTTGATCGCACTTCTTAGCTTTTCCTATATTAAAGATTATTAATTATAAATATTTCATTAGTGGTATGAATTGTACCTTAAATTTGTTTTACAAACAATTATTGAGTACCACTTCACCTTCATCGTTGCTTATTGTCCGCTGGAAATTAGATGGCGCTCTTCGCTTTTCTCCTTATTGTCTGCTCTTATTGTGCTGTCCGCTCGTAATGTCCGCTACCTTCAAGCAGGTATGAAGTTAAGTCTGTGGACTGTATACCTATATACAGTAGTATAACATACTGTACGTGCAGACCGAGATTTTTTTGTCCCAGGCAGATGGACGTGTCTTGACTTAGATAAGATATAGAAATCATACTGTGACTACATTCTATCAATTAACTATAAACTTAGGCACTACATTTTATCCGAATAAATATTTCAGGTTAGTTTGCTTCAGTATTTGTTCGTTCGTGCAACTAGGTCTAACCCTATCATAATGTAGGCCTATGCCAACTGTATATAATTATAACAGTAATGGTCAGCAACCAAGCTCACTGTTAATTACTGTATGATTAAAGGCCATGGAACTGTTTAGGAGGTTGCGGTGGATTTAATTCAAGTGAATAAGATTGTCAACTGGCATTTTTTGTTAATTTCAACATTTCCAATGGTAGGAACAATACTGGCAAGTCTCAAAGAGGATGTTTCTCAGACTCAGTTGTGAATGGAATGACTTGCATTTATTAATCAGTGTTCCAGGCTATCAAAGTATGCAAGTGGCTATATTAAGTTACAATGATTTAGACAGTTATTATAAGAATTTGATGTGTTGAGCTTTCTGAGGGTCCTTCTGATCATAAACTAAAGTACTGTAGGTCTGTCCCTAGTCAAGTGTATTATTTGTATACAGGGGTTCAGGTTTGGCCTGCCGTACAGTATGGGTCCAATTCCAAGCCCACAGAATGTATCAAATGGCTATTTTCTGAGCTGATCCACCAGACACTTTGCAGTCAAAACAATAAGCTACTGCATAAGAATTTTGGAGAAACTATATAAAATAGAATTTCCCGAAATATTTCTATGTATAACACTACACCTCTCCAGACTATCCCATTAAAAAGCTTCCACATAAAGTATAAATTCCTTCTTGACATGTCAAATTTCATTATTTTTGTGCTATCACTTGAAGTAAGGTCACACCTATCCACATCAGCCAAGGAAAAAAGATAAACATCAAGTTATTCACCACACAGATGGATTAATATTATGCCATCAATATTCGTTCAGCTGTCAAGTGAACAAGGGATACATTGAGCTATTCTCCTGGCTGCAGCCTGAAAACAACTAACACTCACTCTGTTTGTGACAGGCTGGCAAAGAAAATGTACTGTATCTTGTTATTCAACCATTAGCTGGATGAGAAAGGAGTATTGTGCCTTTGATATTGGTCAGATTGCCAGGCAAAATAGCTTGATCAATGGGTCGAGCCATTTCTTTATTCACCTGGCTAAATTGGACAAAGATGAAAATCATTGTTGAAAGTCACACACACACACACACTAATTATTTGCAAAGGCAATTTTATGGAACACTTTGAGGTAGTTCAAAGTTTCCTGACATGAAAAGGGTAAGAAACTTGACAAACAACTTTTGAATCACTTCTGATGACTTTAAGCAATTACTCATTACAACACTGGTTGTATGGGATACAGTATGTATTGTAACATAGTGCAGACATTCCAAGTCACACGCATTTGGCGTGTGACACACGCATTTCCAGCCCTTCACACGCTCACACGCTATGTGCACTTTATCACACGCAATCCACAAACAATCTCCGAAAAACCGTGCGTGCAACCATGGAGCGAAATCCATATAACCCTAAGTCTAAAATCGGGTTAGCGGCATAATTAAAATATTTTTGGTTTTGTCTAGCATTCACTGTTTAACCGATAATTGCCCCTACGCATACGCTAGCTAGAGATTGAGAAGTGCGCTCCAATTTCCGATATAAATGTTCAATTATGTTAGCAAGTGATTACTTTCATCGATTCAAGAAAAGTCTTTGTTGAGAATTGTCATGCTTGTTGAGTTCAATAATATATGATGATGGAATTCTCAATATAAAATTACTCAGAGAAACTGAAAAAGAATGCACCATTTTGCATCTAGGCAGTCAAAAATACGAAAATTTTTCCAGGGCGACACCCCCTCCCCTTAGACCCCTCCCCCACTGCCACTGATCACACTCATAAATTTTCCTCAATGTTGGAAAGTCTGCATAGTGTGCTGTCTTGTTTTTTGGCTGATGTGAATAGGCGTGACCTTAAGTGATAGCACAAAAATAATGTAATTTTGGCCATGTCAAAAGAGGAATTTAAACTTAAATGTACAGTAGATGCATCTTTGTAAAAATAAAATATTCAAAGTTCTAAATACCTGCTGGTTTTGAAATATTCAACTTTCATTTGCAGTTTCTTATGTACCATTTTAGTGGACTTGGTGCACAACTACAACACTATATCACAGAGAAGCAGGCAAAATGATATCATGAATTGCAGATCATGTATTCGATGTGTCAATGAGAGGTAAAGGTGTGGTGAAAGTTCAACAATGATGTACTCAATTGGATAAAACTTCTAAAAGTCTTAAATTCTTAGTTTTACGACTACTGTCTATACAGTATTTGGTTTTCTGTGATATCAGTTTTATTTGATGCCAAAAAGGTGCACAACTACAACACTATATCACAGAGAAGCAGGCAAAATGATCATGAATTGCAGATCATGTATTCGATGTGTCAATGAGAGGTAAAGGTGTGGTGAAAGTTCATAATGATGTACTCAATTGGATAAAACTTTTAAAAGTCTTAAATTCTTAGTTTTACGAGTTACTACTACTGTCTATACAGTATTTGGTTTTCTGTGATATTAGTTTTATTTGATAATGTCTATCACGAAAGCTTCTGTATCTTCTGTATCCTGATCAAGGTAACATGAAATTGGGTACAACTTCTAACAGTCTTAAATTCTTACAGTTTTACAACTACTGTCAATATACAGTATTTGGTTTTCTGTGATATAAATTTTATTTTGAAAATGTCTATCACGAAAGCTACTGTACATATCTTACTGGAACTGTATCCTGATCAAGGTAACGTGAAAATGAATTTCTTTCTCTTTGCATCTAGATCAAAATACCATGGCTTCAAGTGAGAATCCTTTTGCAAGCGCTTCAAATTCTGGCGGGAATTTTTCTAATAAAAATACTGAAAAATTCCGTGGTGATTTTAGGCATCAGCCAAGATACTCTCCAAATGAGCAAGAAACCAGAGTTTTACGAGATTGTCAGAGTGAGAGCTTCTGGTTCAGGGCATTACCTTTTGGTCTCCTTGCTGGTACTGGTACTTTCATGTTAGTACAACGGGGCATCCTCACCACCAAAACAAGGTTCGGACCTTTGCCGAAGGTTCTAGTTGCAGGATTTTTTGGTTACCTGTTGGGGAAAGTCTCTTACATATCTACGTGTAAACAGAAATTTCTGAAGTTGGAAAACTCCCCCATAGCAGAAATGATCCGCAAAGGTGCGTCACCCGGTGCTATTGCTGCCAGTACCCAGTTTGGAAAGTCAATGGAAGGTTTTGGATCCCCAAATGAGGCAGATGAAGGCATGTTTGCAGGAGGAAGTGGTGGTAAGAGTAAAGTAGGGGGTGACTATTCTGAAAATGTAGACATCGATACAAGCTACTCTGGCCAAGATGTCAGCGTTGAAAGCTTCGACCAGAGTAGTACAATTGGCCCTCAGAGTGTCTCTGGGGAGGAAAAGAGGCCAGAAATGACCAGGACCTACGACCAACTCAGGAAGGAGAACAGGGAAAAGACATCAAGGCAGTATCGTGAAGTCCTACCCGGGCATTTTCAAAAGAAGCAACCACAGTCGCAAGACGCTGCAACTTCCAGACCACCGGTTGGTCGAATGTCTAGCAAAGACGATGAGTTTCCACTGGGTCGTTCAAAGAAGCTAAGGAAAAATGCATATGGAGATTTGATTTCAGATGATTAATTATATTACAGTATAATGAAGGTTTTAGTGTCTACTGAGTGTAGAAATGACAACTTACAGTATGGTGCATAAAGAGAATTAGCTATATTCTATACTTTATATTATGCAAATGTCTTATTTCTAAACTGTTGTTGCATGTGTTACATATACAGTAGCTCAATAGTACACTATTTAAGGAAGTTTCTTGATTTCAATTTGTTATTGTAGCTTGAAGAACATTACTGACGTTTAAACACAGTCGTTGACTAAATTGATCAAGAACATTAATCACGTAGATACTTCACAGCCATGATTTTAATAATCGTTGTGAGTTATTTGCCTCTCTCACTTTAATTGATACAGTAGGCCTTACTGATAATTGAAAGCAAAAAGATGCCGTTCAGAGTCATGTCTAACATTGGCTGAGAACAATTAGACTTCAACTTGAAGGAAAAAAATGTATAAGTTTGTTCCCTACTACAGTATAGTATGCTAGCTTTTATTACTATTTTTTTTTCTTTCCTAGAACCTTTCAGTTTAACTTGAAACTAGAATGTACTTGTTAACGTGCCTTTCATAAAGTTCTGTGTTCCATATCTCTCACATAGATATATCCAAGTCCTACATTGAGTGCAATGTTATGTACAAAGGCCATCATTTGTTTCTTGTAGAAAGTCTCAATAAAAGAGCAGGTACAGTAGATCCTCATTGATTAACTAAGGTTTCTATGATATGTTGTAGATCTACAGTATCAACCTTCTTACTCAGGAAAGTTAATATTATTGAGGTTTAATCCAGTCCTTCAGCCGAAGATTAGACAGGTGAGGGGAGAGGTGTGGCAGGGGGGGGGGGGGAGTGGTGGGGGAATGTATGGAAGGCACCCCTCCATAAGTTTCTGATACCCTACATGCATTTCACAAGAATCATTAGACCAGCATTTAATCACCACTCAGTTCAAACAGATTTTGTTTTGTTTTCAAATTTCAATTGATAAAAAATTTACTTTAAACCTGTAGTACTTTTTCTGTAGTAAGAACTATATTTGTAGCTTAACTTGAGCAATTAGCAGAACCGGTATCTGTGCACTAAATTTGCGGTCATTTAGTTATAGTGTTTCCTCAATCTAGTATGTAAATAACATATTTTGTTGACTGGTCTGTTGTTCCAGTCACAAAATTGAGTGTTTGAACTTAAATTTTACCGTCATTGATGTCAAAAAGACAAATTCCAGTCTTTGGTACTAAACCATGAATCTACAGGAAAGTTTTGTGGCAACGACGACAGACTAAATCTGAGAATGTAGGTGGCTGTTTCCTTAATTCGTGTTAGTCTTCAAAATTACGTTCCTAGGGATACTGTTTGTAAGAACACAAGCAACAGAATGTTCAGCAATAAAAATTAAATAAATCGTGTCTTGCAATCGGAACTATTATCTATTTATTTCAGTTTTCAGTTTCTGTCAGAAATCATTGCAGGAATGTACAGTGTCAATTTGCATTCTAGATTGATGAAAAGCCATTATAAAATGTCTGAAAGATGCCTGGCAAATGCCTAAAATGTCAATTTAAACCATAAAATTTTGAAATCTGTCTTGCTTAAAGTACAGTACAACTGAAATTGATGAAAAGTGTAACCTCTGCATCACCTCCCACCCTCCCAGTCACCTCCCCTGCCTTAAAGAATGTCATTTTAAGCCATAACATTTTATAACTTGCATAACATACAATTTGATTTAATAGGGCAGGCAGCCCCACCCCCCCCCCCCAACCCAATGAAAGGAAATTTGGCAATTATGAATGTGCATGATTAGGATGTCACTGAGTAACCTGAAGGATAGACAACGTCGGGACCACATAATGCAACCCATAAACTTTAAAAAAAATGACTTCTGTTTTGCTTATAATCAAAATGGAGGGCTAAATGTGATTTTCATGAAGCCAATAGATCATATGAAGACCTTTAATAATTAGAAATGTAATGTGGAGAACTTGAGATATCAAAATTTGACACAACCTAGTATAAATTAATAAAATAAAAGACTGATTTGAACTTTACCAGCACATCTGAAATCCCAGAATGCCTAGTATTAGGTATTCCGCAATTCATAGGAATTCTCAGTCGTTTTTCAGAAAATATCAAACAAATCCAATTCTGAATAGCTGTGACATAGGGTGAAACAGAATCTCTAACTGTGCACAGGCCTACAGAATATTTTGTTGCTACAGTCTAGGCATTTAAATTAAAATGACTATCCCCATATAAAATCGACCTGACTAGCTAGCCATCAAACACTACGATGGATATATTTGATTCTTTCTACTTAAAATAGCCAATTTAATAGAACTATAAGTACATCACACTAAAAAATTACCATGCTATACTAAAGCAGGCTCAGTGCATTTCTTATAGCCTAGAATGCCAACTGAATAAATTACATCTTAAATGTGGTTAATAATGACCCTTGCATGAATACAATACATCTTGTTAATGACTTCCGGAAATTCAAATAACAGCGCAAGAAAAGTTTAAATAAGAAGCACAGTTTAGCAAATTTGATATTACATTTGAATGATACACTTAAATGAAAGGCTTAAAACACAAAATTATTGTAGTGAAGACATGTAATGCCGCCGTCCTATGGATGGGAGAAAGCGTCATGAGGGGCACACTTTTGAAGAGAATGATTTGCGTCCCAACCACATTTTCCACTGCATTGCTGAATCATTCAGCTGGACTGATTGCCAGGCAATCAAAGATCCAATTTTAAGGGGTTATTATTGGAGAACGTGCAAAAACAATTGAATTATATATACATGAAACAGCATCAGTAAAAACTTAAAAAGACAACTAAAGTTGTCTGTGTAAATCGCCTGTTGGGCACGCCAAAGTAAACTTCTTCTGGGGAAGGACCCTATTACTGCTTCTGGCTTTCTGTTCTTTTCCTTCACCCTATTCTCCACAATCTCCCCAACCCCCACCCCAGCCCTCCTTCTATTAAGATCCTTCCCCCTCCCCTCCTGCTAAGAACTCTGCTGGTGGTTCTTTTCCCATTTCAGGACGCCCTAAACCATATCTTCTTCCACAAGAAAGGTGCAAATAACTGAAATACCAGCCAATGACAATAAACTTTAGCCCTTATTCTTTTGATCCAAACTTCACTTTTATAATGCAATCCATTTGGAAAATAGTTGACTAGAGATGCTCACAGCAGACATTTTCGGCTCAATTGGTTGTGATGTCACTTCCTTTTTGCCAGCTACGTTCATAAAATTGTTTGCAAAACATTACATAAAAAAAATTCCATACATTCACAAAAAACCATGATGTCATCATGTGTCTTCCAAGTTGTGGGTCATAACATTTCCAGGAAATTGTTCTGTAAAAATGAACTTTCTGCGAGCAGGACATCCCTATAATGGAGTATCCATTCCAGTCCAGATGGTCTGTCAAGAATGCCGATGCATAATGCATCTAAGTTGCCAGGGCAGCAGAGGCTGACCTAGGAAGCCAACGATCACAGATAGAAGTGAATGTTAACATTTGACTGTATTGTCCCTCTCATATTTTGTTAGTCTCCCCGAGGTAGTGTGTTGGAGCATCAGGAGTAGACTATCTTGTCTCTACCTATTCAAATCCCCCTTCTTCTTCTTCATCTATTTCTACTCCATCAGACCAGAGCTTGGAGAAACAAAACGATTTCGGTTCAAACTGTTCATCAAGATCAAATTCAAATTGGGTATCTCTAAGATTACATATAGACTGATATTGCCAGGATGACAAAACAAAGTTTGATCTTGCAATATTATAAACACCAACCGTCATTAAGTGGAATGTGAATTTTGAAGGCTCAGTGAAGATGTATCAAAGTTGATTCATTCTTGGTTCTTGCAAGGTGGGGAGTGGGACTATAGCATCTACCGATTCATATTCTACTTCTTCTTCATCTTCCTCTTCTTCTGCTGGATTCTTGTTATCTGCAAAGACAAGAATCAACCAGGACACATTATAGCCTTCTTCCACATTTAATAATGTAAAGGGGTGAAGAGGGGTGGGGGGGGGGGAGGGTCTGATACCAAAAATGTGATTAACTATGAAGTAGCATACTCAGAATCAGAGCCTGCCAGCTCTATCTTCATTTTGATGGGGGGAGGGGATGTGGTGGGGTGGGGGTGGGGGGAGGGGTAAGTGACATAGAGGGGAGGGCACCCTGACCCAGAAAGGGTGACAAATATTGTACACGACACAATATATCTGGTTACTTGCCCTCCTCATTTCTCATTACTATTCTTATTATAAAGACAGACTGGTAGGAGGCTAAAGGTGGGCTCACTGTTGTAGTTATACCTAGCTGATTGTTTAAATCAAAACAATTGGGCTTGTTTATTGTTCTTTTCTCCAGTTTTGGATTGACCTCCTGTACTCAAACTGTGTTCATGTCCACAGTCAGTTTCTTTAACTCCCGAGGGAAGACAATATCGCGATGCTTTGGTTCTCAAATGGTAACATTTTTCCTTTCTTACTTGCTTTGCATTATCAAATTTGTAATATCTTAGCCTTCATTGAACCAAGTTGAGTTTGCCTAATTCCAATGTTACATTGTAAGTCAATCAAGAGCTCAATAATTTCAGGTTATAAATGTCCCCTCCATCCCCCCCCCCCCTGAAAAAGAGGAGGAATAAGAAAAGTCGTAAAGAGCGGTCATTCAAACAGTAGAATCATCATGAAGACAAGTATGTCACACAGCTCCATCAAGCATCAGTAACCTGTACTAATCAATGTTACTCCAGTTGGTCTTCATAAACTACCGATATTAGTATTAATACATACATATGTCTTGGGCTTCTTTTAACCTCTCTACATCCACCTGAGGAAAATATTCTTGCTGATTTTGGGCTCCACCGACCACTCCTTCTGGCATCCGAAAGATGTTCAGGTCCAAATTTGGTACAGTCTCCAATATGCCTGTCACAGCAAAAGAAACATACGACCAAAAAATGTAATACGCACGTTTCACAGCAAGAAAATACTAGTGTTAGATTGACTACTATATATTGGGTGTCTCCAGTTTTGCATCAATCACAGGTTACTGCACAAATATGCTTACACCTCATACAGGTATACCCTATATCTAGACCAGAAATGAACCAATAGGTGTCTATTTACTCACTCTATGAAATCATTTCTTAATGCTCAAATTTCATCATATTACTCTATTTTAATTTACCTCAAGGCTGTAATATATACTTCTCACAGTTAAATGACTTTATTGCAATCCTTGTCTTTGCCTGGCCAAGCTGTTGCTTGTAGCTGTTGTCATTAAAGGTAATTTTGAACATAGACTGTACTTTCTATGAAATGACCTCTCCAATATTCCTAATCCTAGAGTTTGAAATCTTGGGAGTGTTTCGTGATATATATATCACATATTTGAAAAATATAACTACAGATATCTTCCTTAGAAAAACAAATTCATAAGAACAAAGCCTCCCATCCAATGCCCTCCTGGTCCCCCTCCTGTTTCAAGCACTTGTAGCACTCACTAGCTGGGACATCTTCAAGTAATGCCTCACAAGACTTATTCAATTTCCTCTTTAGATCAACTTGAGTCTTATCAATAGATGCGATGAAAGCGGGAAATGCGGACATTCCTCTTCTCTTCAATTCATCGATGAATCTGCATAGAAACAAAAGATAACATTGTAATACCATGACTGTTTAACATTGTTACCCATGTTTGCCTTTCTGAACATATTAATAGCTCCAGTTACCATTATAGCAATTAATAATTTCAATGAAGAGAACAGTGTTCTTTGAAGTAATGGTGCATCACCCATCAGCACATGAACCACCTTTAACTTTTCATTTTCTCTGCTCTTCGAAGCAACAATCCTACCAAATTTGAAACGTATCAGTTACCATGGCAACCAGATATATTAATAGTTCTTAAAGTATTCATTCAAGCTGCAAAAGTTGCAAGTCAATCCAATGTTTTTCCTTGGATTATAGCATGAAATTACTGATTCTTTATTAAATACCATATGACCAACTCTGACCATTGGTTCTGAAGTTCTATGAGACACAAGTTCCTTACAAAGGAAACCTTTCTACCAAGATTGAAGCATATCAGCCTAAGCAATTCGGAGGAGGGTTTGACACACACATGTATTAATTCTATACACTTGACCTTTGACCTGTATTTACTCTGCATGGCAACCACATATTTTGATATTTACTTGACATAATTATCTATTAAACCTGTGGAAAGTAGAAGTTTATTGAAGGTTCCTTTTGAAGTTGAAGCAGGACGTCATTTTATTGCTTAATTTGAGGGCCCTTTCTAATTACAGTTTCCTGAATTTCTTTTCTGAAAATTAAGAAAAGCTTCCAGCCAGTGTCTTTTGATAGCTTTAGCAGTTACTGTACCTTGTGACTGGGTAAACAAAGAATTCAACCAATGAAAGAATGATTGCAGAGTTTTTATTATTTCACCATGTTCCTTTCTAAGAAACCGGTAAAGACCAAGTATACAACATGAAAATTATGGAAAGACAACTGTCACTTACCGCCGAACCTGCTGCTCTGTTGTTACATTAGCTAAAATTTCTTCCTCTATGGATTGCGTGAACACATTCTTTTCCCGTAAAATTGCAAAGTGTCTTCTTGGTATAATGTTCCTACACAGGAGCGAAAAATGTTTGTCCAACACCTACAAAAAAAAAACATAAACAATAAAACAGCAAGGCAATAGGCAGGGTGATTCCTTGACAAATATAAAATGAGAATATTTAAATGTAACAAGTGCATACAACAGTTTCAAGAATTTGAATGACTTTTGACCTCCAAAAACGCCACAGATTACAAACAATAGAGTTTCCCATTCTGATTACTGTGAATCTAAGTTTCAGTTTCATCCAGTGATTATACAGCCTACTAATCGACCTAAAATGAAAAAAGTTTAAAAACAATTATTTCTAGGTAAGGGAATGCTACAAAGATGTAAGTGGCACTTCCTTATAATTCAAATTAACTTTTGATATCAGCCAAACATATGTTATAAATGGTTTTCCTCAGATTATTTGGTACACTTCCTGCTAATGTCTCCTGCAAAATTTCTTCTGTTCATTAAAGGTCAAGTGCCATGCAGAACTGACTTTTGATAATTTGAATAGCAAAACTTAGATAATAAAAAAGAAATCTATGAAATTTTCAAAGTTTTACACACAAAGGATCCAAACTAAAGTTTTTAAAATTATTATGAGTGAATTTACATGAGTGTTCTACTTGATTAAGATAACAATTGAGCCTCAGGACTCAGAATTTCCATTTGGTACTACCATACCGCAAAGCTGGGGTAGGATTCTGGGTGTAATGAAGACACCATTTCCCTGTTACACGCAACTGTATTTTGGAGCGACGTTCTTTCGGTGGCAGAATTATGATTTTGAATTTGAATTATTATACATAATTGTTCCTGTGATGTCAAAGAGCAAACTAAGCACAGGAACTCTGTCAAAATGAACCTTTGGGTGCAATACCTTACAGACTGGATTTTTATAGAAATGAGGAAAGGTAGCTCTCTTTCAAAAGTCCATTACACATAAGCCCCCAAAAGATAATCATAAAAAATTCACTAAATCTGAAATTATCATTGCATTGCCACTGGAATATAGTTGCCAACGCTTCCTTGCCACCAGTTTGTCGATCTTGGCTTGAAGAGGCTACAATGCTAGTCTGATAAATTAGCACACAGGGCCAAACACAGACATTGGTTGCGACCCATACTGTAGGTTGCAGACCATTGGTTTATACAATCCAGCTAAGTATAAGTCAGAGATTCCTGATTTTTCCAAGCAATTGGGATTTTCTTTTAAGGAAATGGATTAATTTTATTCAAATGATGTATGGTAATCTCAGTCTTGGGATTGTTTGACCACAAAATTGAATTCTGCATGTAATTATGGCATCATTAGTTCTGTAACTCTCAGTGTTGTGAAAAAAAAAAAAAAAACACATTTGTAGCTTTGGTAGGGCTGTGAGGTTGGCTGACTGAAACAAACGTATGGTAAGTTGTGAAGGATCATGTCTGATTCTGTTATTACTGACCAAGGTTGAAGCGTACACCAGAGTTCAAATACCTTGGCACCTATATCACCTACAATCTCAACGACAGCCAAGATATCTGTGCTCATGTAGCCATGACAAAAGCGACTCTCAACAATTGCCACTTATCTGAACTCAAATCATATTTCCATGGATGTCAAACTCCACCTGACAAAGGCTTTGGTGGCATCACGTCTAACTTACAGCTGTAGCACTTAGACCATGATAGTGGCTGATATGCATCGCCTTGATGCGTTGGGCAGAGGAATATGGCCCCGTTTGCTAGGCCTAACTTGGAACGATTACGTGTCAAATGATGAGTTGAACACAAAGATTGCAGGACGTTGGTTGTTCTCTTCTGAAAATGTTCTTCAATGTAAAGCAAAGGGGTGCAGACACGCTGTGCAGTGTGAAGGTCTTACTTCGGCTGTACTGTATGGCTTACCGTATGGCTGCAAACGCAAACCAGGCCGTCCGCATATGCGTTGGATTGACAACTTAACAAATTGGTCCAGTCGTTCTGCTAACCAGCTGATTGAAGATGGCAGACGTCAGATTAATATTATTAAGTGCAGTGAACCTCATAATGTGTATAATCTTCGAGGGGGTCAACGGGCCAATTTGGCTTATGACTATAGATTGAAGATTAAAGATCACCCAATAGTCAGGGTCCTCCAGCAATTAATTTCAGAAGTTAAATTCTGCCTTGAGGAGCGCATTGCTCTTAATATCCCATCCTTATGTTAGTTGTACAGTCAGTCCCTGAGGTTAAAGATGAAGAATCCTATTAGGATAATTTACTTAATACTGATAGTCAATTAAGGGTCTTGCTATAAATCTGATCCATGAATATCTTGTGTCAGTTTCCTCCTCAAGTGAGCTTAGCATCCTTACGTTTTCAAGAGACAAGAAAGTTCTGGAATAAGGTCAAATTAGCCATTGCTACTGGGTTATAAATTCACAGAAGGATGTTGCATGTTTCAGTTTTAAAGCTTTATAGTTTGTTTTTTTTGGCCATATGATCGTTGACTGGAACGATATGTTCCTACCGATCCCTTCTTCTTACTAAACTAAAAGATTAATACAGAATCAGTCTTATAATATGCTGAATGGAAAGTCTGCATATCTGGAGCATGGTTTCAATTGAAACTTCACTGATGAAGTTCATTTCACTGTACTGCTGTGTCAGTTCAGAATAATTTCAAAATTACCACCAAAACCATACAAAGGAACCGCCTATCATCAACCATCAACATACAACTGGGCAAAACAACCTGCTTACCATGTTATAAATTTCTTCTTTCATTTGTTCAATGTCATCTTCTGAAAGGACCGCAGCCAGTTGACTTATGGAAGGCATCATGAAAAAGTTGTGTTTTCCTTTGTGACCATTCAGCAGTCAGTTTACGAAACAGCCTGTCAATGTTGTAAACAAACTGAAAAATGAAAATCAAAGGAACTTTTACGTTTTGTTAACTTTTGACAAACTTTCTTCAGTTTTAATTTCTCAAGACATTTATTTATCATTGATTCCCAAAGTCAGATTAATTTCCACATATATATTTGTATGATGAGAGAGACTATTTAAGGGAACCAGTTCTGTGTTCAAATATGCTAGAAAAGTCTAATCAGAGCCACTAATGTTATACCGGTGCTGTGGGCGGGTGGATAAAGGCGGTAGCATTTGAAGCAATGAGGCTTAGCAATCAGGAAGTTCAAGGTTCGATTACTGGCCGGGCATGTGTAACGTGGGTTTTTTTTATCCAAGAGCAATCTACAGGATTTCCCATCTGAAATGACTTTTTAACTGGAAAAGATTCCAAATTTAAAATTGAATACAATATTGAATTTTAAGCCACCCGACATGTAAGTTGCAATTAATCCATAAGCCCTTGCAGGTTTCTCCCACATTTGTAGTCGCTTTAGCATCGTAAAAGTAACTGATTATTATATTGTTATTAATATATTATTATTGTTATTATTATGATTATAAACAACACATCCTCTAAAGCCACTCCCATATGTTCCTCATTCAGTGTTGCAGTTTATTTTATAATTGACAAGAAAATTTCAGAGGAACGTTTTTTTGAGTGATCAAGGAAAGTATTCAAGCATCCTGATGAAATTTTTAACCCATTCCTATGTAGCGTTGTCTAGGTATTGATAATTGAAATTGTCACAAATTGTACAGTACCATAAGTAGCGAACTTCAAGCCAACAGACATGATGTCACACTGTAGTTGCACACTTTATTACTTTGACCTTGGATTGGCTAGAGTTAAAAAATTGCCTAACGAGGGGGGGGGGGGTGGGGTGAGGAAGTGGGTGTAAAGGTTCACAACATGCCATATGATTGAAGTGTTTTCCTACTGAGATATATCTATTCTCCAATTTGGAAAGAGAAAGTTGGGTACTAATTTTAAAGAAAAAAAATCAAAAGAAATTCAATATCAGTTTGCCTCTATGACATCACACCTCTTTGCTTCAAGTTCACTTTGGGTGCTAACTTCAAATTGAAGGGATTTAATGCAACTTGCACCAGATTGCTCTGCAGACTTACAGTAGTTCCTCATTCCTCAATCAATAGTTTTCCTCTGTACTACAGTGAGCTGTATCCTTCTAACATGAACACCATCAATTTATATCTTCGAATAATTTGGAGTTGGAAAGTCAGAAGTCACAAGAAGGAGTTCTGTTGAAGCCTTTTAGTGATCATTCGGCATACAAGCCATGGGGATCTTCAGCATTTCTGCATCATAGTGTACTATCATATCGGTTCTAACAGTGCCATCCCACATGATCTATTCTGTAACTTATAGATCTCCAAAGATTTGTGCAGGGCTGTAACATACTGTATATCTCAATCTAGGTGCTAGTTGTGTAAAAAATGTTGAAAGTGATTTCGTCTTCAATAATTACGAGAAGAATTTGTCCAGCATATTCCATAAAAATGGGAGACTTGTATGCAATTCTACTGACACACAAAGCTTTAAACTTGGTTTAGAGGATGTGAATTATGAAAATACCTCAAACAAGTTTTCTGATTGGTCGACGACCAGATGTGTGTTAAGTTGCAATTACATAGTGGGTAACAATTTCTTGATAAAATGTGCTAGTTATTAATGGCAAAATCTGTCGTGTAATTAGTTTGAATATTTTACACTACTGTATGTGAATTAGGGAAATGTGCAAGTACTTTGCTCTGAAAAGTCCATCAAAGATTCCTAAAAGGAACTCTCAGTGATTTC
>JAIPMN010005257.1:0-20530 GCA_020650975.1 Apostichopus californicus
TAAGTCAGATCATAGCTACTGTCTAACTAAGCACTGGGCTAGATCAGACTATACCCTAAGACTAAGTCAGATCATAGCCACTGTCTAACTCAGCCCTGGGCTAGCTCAGACTATACCCTAGGACTAAGTCAGATCATAGCCACTGTCTGACTCAGCCCTGGACTAGCCCAGACTATACCCTAGGACTAAGTCAGATCATAGCCACTGTCTAACTCAGCCCTGGGCTAGCTCAGACTATACCCTAGGACTAAGTCAGATCATAGCCACTGTCTGACGCAGCCCTGGACTAGCTCAGACTATACCCTAGGACTAAGTCAGATCATAGCCACTGTCTGACTCAGCCCTGGACTAGCTCAGACTATAAAACCTGGGCTAACTCAGACTGCAGCCACGGCCTAGTAAGGAGCATAGCCAGGGCCTGCTTATAAACTGACGTTATAACTTTCTCATGAATACATCCTATGAAATGAATGCCGTTAATTCTGTTTACTGCTATAAACATCCAATGGGTCAGGTGGTCACCTCTGATTATTGTCTATTATAAGGATACTGGTGCACTTGTTCTCCTCCGTACTGTGCCAGGACACCCAGACCAAAGACTGCATTGTTACAGACTTCATCATCTTCATCTCCGGCCAGCCTTATGAAGACTGGGAAAAGGTGCTGAACAAAAGGACGGAGGTTGGTTTCCATAGCGACCATGGTCTCAGACAACACACCCGTGGCAAATGATTTGTCGGCTTCAGACGAGGATTTTTTCTGAAGAGAAAACGGATTGGGTAGACGAGTAGATTATCTTATCAGATCTTACCGATCTGAGTATAAAATAGCAGACCTGATGAAAACAATATGTCTGTGTGAATAGTGTGCATTGTATTAGTTAGCTTCAAGGCCTTTGTTCACCCCTGAGACTTCTAGTCTAGATATACAGAGTGTGTAAACAAGTGCACAAACAAAACTGTTGACTAAATGAAAGACAAGACCCCTGTTATGGGGTTGACGCTGGGCAATGTTTGTATAACGGGTATTGTTGATGCTTTTCTTGATTTCTTAACAAAGAAAACTTTGAGTGCTGTGTGTTTTTAGTATCATACTACTAAATGTCTACAATTGAGGTTAAGATATTGGCTATACATCTCAAGTAAATGCTTCAATAGTAAATAATACCTAATTACAATCAACCTAAATCATGCCAAAAAGAATCCCACTGTATCTGCAATCAAAAACATCCAGCTGCAGAACATGAGACAACTGTGAAGCAAACAATACTACATTATAATATAAGAAGCAAAAGCCTGATTTAAAAGACTTACTGTCTTTGCAAACAATAGCTGTAGCATCCCGGCAAGATAAGGTGCAAACTTGTCCCCACCCATGGTAGTAGCTACTGAGGGTATGAGGTCACCAGCATATTCCACCAACATGGCGTCCTGCTCCGCCTGTTCATCCTCGTTTTCCCCACCCTCGTAATCATCTTCGTCTCCTTGGCAGTTTGTCTGACAATTTTGAAGATAAAATCATATTCATTCCCTGGAGTGGACACTTTTGTTGAAAACTCCCATGGGGTTTGAGTTTGGTTGACAAATAATACCAACTTTTCAAATTTTCAAATTACTACACTTGATTAAAAAGGTCAAGGGCTATAAATTGGAAAGTTCAAACACAAGGCTCTAAATATACTTCTTCTTAAAACTTCCTATGGTATATGTATATATGAGTGTATACTTTTATCGCATATCATATGGACATAACATCACATTAATGGAAAGTTTTTTATCTTAAAAAGAACAATGAGTTAACATTAAGTCGAGAATGTGAAGAAATGCATAACTAAACTTGTTTGACATTCTAACCTTTCAGAGGTAAAACTTCATATATAGATTACATATATGAAACAAATCTTGAAGACAAGGAGAAGAAGGTGAAAGTAGGGTGGAGAGTGGATGGAGGTCATGATGTCAGTTTGATGACCATGGCTCTCACTCATTGTCACTTTTAGGCCTATGATATAATCTCATTACATGAAATTTAAGAAAAAGTCTTATTGTTTTGCACTATAAGTAATTTAAATCAGTTGCTATCAACAAGGAATGATTTTATATTGTCAATGAATATATTAAGGAAACTGTACCCTAGAGTGTCACATTGATGACTTCTTCCCTACCACATGAGGAAGGCCGTTGTGAAAGGAACTTTTCAACATATGAATACTACAAGATAAAATCAAATGTACTTATTGCATTTTCCAGGTCATAGTTGACCAACATGCACGGACAAAAATGACTAACATTTGAGAGACCCTAGGACAACACAAGTTTATCTAAAAAATTTATCCAATTTTAGCATACCCATTGAAACATAAATTCTGATACAAATTCGAATTTGTACTATTTACAGAGTTGAGGAAGCAAACTTATCACAAGTCCATCGATATCAACATTTGCAAATGTTAAGCCTGTGTTACTGCTTTGAATTACCAACATCATGTTAGGCTACATAATACAGTGCACTGAGGCTACCACATGTTACTATACACACATATGCATTTACCTTTTCTTGAAACACATTCTTCACTGCTTCCATTAATGCAGACAGCAAGGCAACCTGGGAACCAAACAGTCTACCTGTAGACTTGAAAATATCGGTAAATGATTCCAGAGTTGCCATGACAACAGTCTTGTCATCGTCATCGTTGATAATTTCTACCAACCTCAGTAGTACCTCACTTGCATTCCTCAAAAA
Organism: Apostichopus californicus; assembly: GCA_020650975.1. NCBI lineage: Eukaryota > Metazoa > Echinodermata > Holothuroidea > Aspidochirotida > Stichopodidae > Apostichopus > Apostichopus californicus. The sequence continues at coordinate 2,743 of JAIPMN010005257.1, forward strand.
TTCTGTGGAAAGAATATAAATTGGAGCAATATAACCAATATTATAGAAAACTTCACATTTTAATGTCCAGGGGAATGATATAATGCTTTCCTTGAAGTTAATATGTGTAAATACTTTTAGCACAAAAGGTATAAAAATCAGTAGTACTTAAAGTAGAATAGGCATATATTTGAGAAATACGCCTGGCATCTCAAGAGCAAGTAATTCAGTAAGAATTATTAAAAAAAAATATTCAAAAGATTACACAAACTGACACAAAACATTAAATACAAACACATACAAAAGATTGAACACAAATATATACCTTCACTATTTACAGAAGCCTCTCCAGAAATCACCACTTTTCCCATCATGCATTGCAACTGTCCCGTCGTTATGGCAGCAGCTTTCCTGATATTTGGCGCTGAGAAGTGCAGCAGTTTTAACACCTCAGTGGTACTAATTTCATAGTAATTTGCAAACCCAATCCTGAAACAAGGAGCATATGCTAGACATAAATAGTCGCAGATTTGAAATCAGCTGCAACACATGAGATACTTAAAAGTAATGACAACAATAACACATCATATCAGTATGATTTCCTAAAGGAAATATCCATTTTAAATGATTCTTTGATTGATGTCACTTTGACCTACTAATATATATAATGTACATAGGTATATATTATGAGTTTTCTTAGAATACGTCCAATCCCTTACAAGTGGGTAAGATCAAGCTATTGCTGTTTGTAGCCTGCAGACAAGGTAATTGTGAATTGACAAATACTTCAAGATAAAATGGTTTATGAGTTGAATCACCCAATATTGGTGTCAAATAAACAGTAGAGACATGAGTTATCATTGAATTGGATATCAGCTGAAGTGGTTGCTAAGGGGAAATTTGAATGAGTACTGCATGAATACTGCATGAATACTGATTCCACAGAGTGTGTGAAGGTGCAGTAGGGATATGTAAAGGGAGATAAATCAGATTATTTACCCTGTGTTTAGAGCAATCTCTCCCAGGGCACTGCAGGCATCTTCCTTCTCATCCAGATATGCATTCTCAATTGAGTAGCTGTGGCATTAACACAAAAAGTACAAGAAATTATAGATTTCTATATTTATTAAGGTATGAATTAACTATTGTGGCAAAGGAGGTAAGAGGAGGAAATCTGTTGGGGGTGGGGGGTGGGGTTAGTGTAGGGACAGAGTTGGGACTGGGTGGTGTTGGGATGGGTGAGTGGGGAAGTTACAGGTACGTGTTTATATCAAGCTGGACAAATTATGTAAATCATAGAGTATCCAAGCCTAATATGTGTCAATCTTTCTTCTTATACCTTAGTGACACAAACACTAATTTTGCATTTTTCCTTACTTACATTTCCTCCGTTTTTTTCATTTATATTTTCATTTATTTGTTGTATTGACATTTTATTCTCTTTTGTTTTCCTGGCATTTTCAAAGCTGGATTTTTGCTTCTCCCTACAGTTGTGTATCTTCCATGGAATCTGTACTCGTTGGTGGCTCATTTGAAATTTAGAATCAGTTAGTTGTAATGATTTTCAAACAACTATGAATACCTTTTGTTAAGAGTAAATTGGTAGTCTTTTAAACCCTCATTTAATACTATTAACCCTTATTTAATACTTCACTTCTGCAAGTACTTATTAAACATAAGTTATAACTATGCCAAAGGTACAATCTGTAGTTCTCAACAAAACCCAAACAACAGAATCACTAGTGAGTCACCACTCTTGCGATGCTTCACAAGGTCTATTAAAATTCAAACCCGTGGTCCACACTGCTGTTGAGCAACCATATTTGTTTGGCAAACATTTTGCTTTTTCAAAAACTTCAAAGTATTACTAAAATTAAGATACGTAGGCACTTGATCAAACTATTACATTTATCTAATTTGCTGTTTTTGATCAAGAAAGTAATCATTAAAAGCAGTGTTGTCAAACATGTTTCAGACTATAACTGTATCTTGGTGCAAAGTTTGATGAACAAACTGCACGTCACAAAAACATGAATTATTTAGTAAAAGAGATCAATCCGAGATTGTATTGCCTTCTTTAATAAAAGAAGTTAAATATTGATAGCTGTATATTACTTAATATGTGTCATCGACCATATTATATAATATACCACCCAGTTTTGGGACATTTTTTCTATACTGTTGTGTCATGTCCCGCTTCATAGCACTCGTATTGTCAGAACGAGCAGTATGAATATCATGTTTCTATCAGATCAAGGTTAGGAACTGTTTGTACTGACAATACCAGTGCTTTGAGAGCACGATATTGGTGTACAGTTTAGAGAGGTATTAGCATTAGTATCAGATCAAGGTTAGGAACTGTTTGTACTGACAATACCAGTGCTTTGAAGCATGATACTGGAGTACAGTTCAGAGAGGTATTAGCATTAGTATCAGATCAAGGTTAGGAACTGTTTGTACTGACAATACCAGTGCTTTGAGAGCATGATATTGGAGCACAGTTTAGAGAGGTATAAGCATTAAGAAATGTCCCAACTGGCTGTATATACAGTTTGTGGGTGTATTGCATTCTCTGTTGGGGGTGGGGAAGCTGGTATTGTTGATTTATTATAAAACGTATAGATTCTATTTTTAAACCAGCTAGTCGTGCTTGGGGAGAGAACAGGGCCTCATCATACCAACGTCTTCTTGAGGCTCAGCTGTAATTAAGTTCTCATCAAAAATAATCACCGCCTACATATGGATCTGGACGGGGCAATAATCCCTTGTAATCAAAGGATGAGACTACCAAATGCTGCTACAAACCAACATTAATCTTCTTTTATCCTGCAACGTATAAATATTTTGTTTTATTAGGTTTTTGAAATTCTGCTTTCTTCTCTTTTGTCTTTTTTTCACTTTTTCATGTACACATTGTTATTTTTTGTGGCGAGCAGGTACTTAGTTGAAATCAATGAATCTTAAATAGCAGGCTTAGTAAAGTTGACTTCATGGACAGTTTTGGTATTATCTCTACAAGGCACTATTGCATGCATATTTATGACAGATAAGAAAAGTTTCAAACTTCACTTCAATATTTGGAATGAACTTGGCATGTCCAGCTAATGAGTTACATTGGCATGAGTTTTTAATATAGAATAATATGGATGTTGATGGATGTTAATCAACACCACTGTAAAACACTTACTTTAGTTAACCTATCATAATGAATAAAAGCCATATTTCCCTCTTTCTGTTATTCCATTTTAATTCAAAGTAATTCACACAGAAATAAAACACTAAATACTGAGAGTACAAAACGACTAACCCTTCTACATCATCATCATCATCATCAACAGTTTCCCTGCTGTTATCTGCTGCCCCCAAATCCTCTTCTTCATCTTCAATATCCTCCAGTAGATAAGACATCTGACTCTTGTCCTCGTTGTAGTGAGCCTATATGAAAGACAAAACAAATATAACACCACCTTTACTCGTAACTCCAAAAAGATAAATTCGCAAGGAACAGCAAATATCTTACGGTTCATACTAATGAAACTAAACAATTTAAAATGTCAAATATCTGGGATTTTTTTGTAGATGACCGTCATTTAAACATGATGTCATTAAGATAATGTAACAAGTAATATGCCACAGACTAAACAAAGAAAGATTAGAGAGAGGGAAAGAGACTATCAAAGATGGGCCATGCTTGAGACAAAATGTTTCATGCATTAAATGCAGTTTCTCTGTACCTTGTCTTTTACTGGCTAAGGTTTTCCCAAACGACACGTTTGCGTTCTATCAAGCTTCTCACTGCCGACATACTCACTTTGCGGAACAACTATAAAACTCATTTCTGACCAACTCAGGTTGACACTTTGGGTAACAGTATTATCAATCACAGTTCTTCCAAGCAATGAACTATTTATGGAAGCCAAAAAGAGAGTAGAAAACTTTCACCTTTTTCGTGAACATTCGGAAATCAAATGTCGATCAGTTAAATGAAACAATTAAAAGTGGACTTGGGGATGATAAATCAACAAAGGTGGAAAATATTACAAATTAAACTTAGCAGTCTTTAATTGAACGGGTTTATAATGCAAGGTGGATATGGATGTTTGAGCTGAGTGGCTTACCACGACGCCCTCTACAGACTGGAGCGAGCTGAAGATATACTTGAGAGGGGTTTCCAGATGAGGAGTGAGTTCTCCTTTTAAGATGGTTGATAATGATGCAAACAAACCATAGCTGAAAGAAAAGAAGAGATCATTTGAAAAATAAAAGATGGTTGTGGTGCAAAGAAAAATTATAAAATTCCTTATAAATCTTACGTAGATAAAATTCTTAAGAATTAAATGTATCTTCATAACGGTCATATGTAAAACACTGCATAAATTCAACACTCTGCATTAAATCCATATCCCTCAACCCTGGGGTACCTCCTCCACACCCCCCCCCACCACACACCCCCATAAGTTCTGTTTTATTTTAGGTTACTTGAGGGCAAAGGGATCCAAATTAAAATTGGGTTCTTTAAAAGCTGTCAATATTTTAATGACTTATACACACTTTCTCAAAACATTCAGACCAAGTCTGAGAGTGCCATTTGGGGCAATTCAAACAGAAATCCCACCCAACCCCCAACCATCCTAGGGCTAGGGTCAGAGTTTATTAACCCTATGTCTGGGGGTCCATGAACATTATTTCAGTGTCCCTAGGAGTGCAAGGATGTAAATAGTTGAAAACCCTAGGATTCAAATTGAAAATATCCTATAAATGTTTATAGTTTTGAATCTAACAAATGACTGTAACATATGATTATTCAGAAACTTCTTGTTTTTTAAAAATATTTTCAAATCATTCAAAATACATATATTTGTGATCAAGGTTTCAGGTAGCACCACTTTTACAAATACACTAAACCACAAGGTTTATCTTTTAAGTTGAATCCTAGATTTTTCTCTTTTGTAAATTAGCAAACTTAAGACCCATTACTCCATCTATTTACCAATTATCTAAAACTTGTCTCTCATTATTCATAATAAACTTAATAAATTGCAAAATGGTTCCACTCACATGCATCTCCTTAGATCTGGGTCCTCGGCATCGTTCAGGAGTTTCATTCCGTACTGGATGCAATCTGCTGCCAGAGGGTAAAAGTGCTGCTGTCCTACTGACCTTGCTAATACTCCCAGGGTATCTGTGATTGTAATGTGTCATGTTTAAGTCATGTTTAAGTAGCTCTTGTTGGCTAGCAGTAAACTTTATACCAAATGCACAAAAAGCAAACTTACGAAAACACACAAAAAGTCTTTTCACAGCACTATCAGTAACATTTATCAAGCTATGTGATAGCTTGCAACACCCTCATAGCAACACCTTGATAGTTTGCTACACCCAGATTGCTTGCTACATCCAGATAACTTGCCACACCGTGATGGCTTGCCACACACTGATAACTTGCCACATCCTGGCAGCTTACTACACCCTGATAGCTTGCTGCATTTAAATGATAGCTACACACTCATAGCTTCGCACACCCTGATAGCTTGCTGTATTTATCTGATAGCTACACACTCATAGCTTGCCACACCCTGATAGCTTGCTACACCCTGGCAGCTTACTACACCTTGATAGCTTCCCAAACATTGATAGCTTCACACTTTGATAGCTACACCCTGACAGAATGCTCTACCTCATACCTTGCTGTATATATCTGATAGCTACACACTAATAGCTTGCCACACCCTGATAGCTTGCTACACCCTGGCAGCTTACTACACCTTGATAACTTCCCAAACATTGATAGCTTCACACTTTGATAGCTACACCCTGACAGAATGCTCTACCTCATACCTTGCTGTATTTATCTGATAGCTACACACTAATAGCTTGCCACACCCTAATAGCTTGCTACATCCTGGCATCTTACTACACATTGAAAGCTTGCTGCATTTATCTGATAGCAACACCCTGACAGAATGCTCTACCCTAGTACCTTGCTGCATGTATCTGATAGCTAGACATTGACTGCTTGCCACACCCTGATAGCTGCCCACACCTTGATATCTTGCTACACCTTGATATCTTGCCACACCCTGATAGCATGCCACACCCTGATAGCTTGCTATACCCTGTTAGCCACACCCTACTGAGAGATTAATTAAGAATTACATATCTGTAATTTCTGATCCTTCTGGTTACATTAGAATTAATCATATACAAGTTCCTAGAAGAGCACCTGCTAATGTCTAGCTACCAAGAAGACCCTATGTTCAGTCTGTATCTATTATCTGTATCCTTAAATTAGTTGGATGAAAGATTTACCAATGGCTTGGCTCTGAAGTGTGATGTGGTCAGATGCAGGAGAAGCAGTCAAATAAACTTGCAATTGTGACATGGTGGCCTCAAAGTAAGGTAACATTTCTGTTTCCACGGCAACAGCTACAGCTCCTGACAGAAAACAATGTCAAACAGACTACAAGTTAAATGATGTAAAAACAGAAACGCAAAATCTTGATTCGAATGTTACAAAGTTTCCATCACATTATCTCTTGCACCTCATTTATTAGTTAAAGTTTAGTAAAGTAAATCAATTAATTAAGTATAGAGGGTGGCCTGGAATTTATATAAGCATTGCTTCTGCCAGGTCTCCCCCGCAGTGATAATTACATTGTAAATAAGATTGTTCTTGTGATGACTGTATGTATACTTCAACATTTTGATGCTTTTGTACTATCTTCTATGTATTTTTTGTATTATCACCTTGCGGAAATAGAGAGAAAATACATAATACACCTCTTTCAGCTGAGTTGATGAAATGCACCATTTGCACAATCTTCTTATTTTTGCCAGAGGTCTCTCAAACAGAGAACCTCTTATGTAGTAGGATGATACAGGTAAGTTCAGTATGCTAAGGGGAACAAATGCTCCTTTAACTGTCAAAATGAATGGTTTGATTTTCCTCTGTGGGTTGTTTCATCCTTCAACAAATCTAGTTTCAAAGATGCTTAATCAGATTCTGCCAGAGTGAGATAGATTTGATATAAATCTACATTCCAAATAGTCGGAGCCAAAGAAACAATCCCCTAACTTCTTCCTGGCATTCAATTTAGATGCATAATTCTTGTAAATGGGTAAAATAATTTGAGAAAGTGCCTCTCAATACAAAACTAATGTTTTTTTTCTTACACCTCTTAAATTTTAGCAGTTTTCGTTGAGGGCATTGTTCATTAAAATTGCATTCGAGAAAGTGGTTAGAAATTGGACTATTCAAACATGTCATCTTCAGTGTCTATCAGTGCAGCTACATATGTATAACACAGTAAGCAGAGGTAGAAGACTTAGAGAATATACTGTATACCACCATAGAAGACAACATAATTGTTAAATTAGTAAGGAAAGAAGATATTCCTTCTTTTCCGATTTTACTAGTACCACTCAAACAGTTGGAAATATGTTTTGATTGCTCCAGTACAAACACAGACTTTAAACAAGGTTTCACAGACAAGAGAAAAATCAAATACAACTTAAAAATACTAACTAAACTCATTTATCTCGAAAGATGGAAATTGTTACAGAAAACTTTGTGATGGAATTAATACCTTAAGAAGATACACTTGCTACCAACACATGTGTGAGCTTTCTGCAGTGAACTAATACAACAATTGACAATATGTCCTCAAGTGTGAGATTTTCTGGCTTTTCATCAATGTAAAACACATCTAATTGAGACATGTTCACGACCACAGGTGGGCAAAATGCAGCCCACGTTTAATCGTAGCAGAGCAATGTGTTTCTCCGACCATAAATCGACTGAGACTTAACGATGACTTTCACCGCGTGACAGAGAGTAAACGTGTAAAATATCTCCTATTGCAAATTTGCATAAAAGCCAGTTGGTGACCGGATACTCAACATTACAGATGGACAATGTGCATGTTAAACTTATATAACCCCATATACTGTAATAGTTCCATATTAGTCCTTGGCGTAAGAACATCACTATTAAGCCTTTAGGTCCGTGGAATGGGTACAAAGATTGTCGAAAATATGTCACTGATGCCATGATTGGATTAATTCCGTGCCCTCCCCTGGCCGGCTACGAGTATCTGAAAGAATTAATATTCCACGATGAATTACTATTTCTTTACCTATTGCACTGACTGCCAGCTCCTTATGGTGCACTTTTGTTCCAGTTTGTAATGTCTCCAATAGCTGCTTCATAACAGTCGGTAAATAAGGTACTAAATCTTTACCTGCAGACAACAAAAACAAATATAGGAGAAAACCAAAGAAAAATCACCAAAATGACTAGAGATAAAAATACCTTCATGAAATATCGTTGCGATCAAATATAAGGGGAAATCAAATTACTATAAAACATCTTTTCTCTTTTTGGGGAAAATGGGCAAAATGACTAGAGATAAAAATACCTTCATGAAATATCGTTGCGATCAAATATAAGGGGAAATCAAATTACTATAAAACATGTTTTCTCTTATTGGAGAAAATGTAGTATTTGTATATTTGTATCCGACAAATGGTGACATATTTAATATGTTGTTTCTCTAAAGTTTGGAGCAACATGGCTATTATTTCCTTTTACTACAATGCTTAATTTTGTCAACAAAGGACATCTTCAGAATATTAACAAAGTAACAAAGGCACATTGCAATGTACCAACATTAAGAAAAGGTAATTTTTTGTACCAAAAAGGCACACTAGTAATTTATAATAAGAGGTGCTTGTGAGGTGTTTTCAACTGAGAAGACAGGTGACCCCACCCCCCCCCCACCCCTCCCCACCCATGTACATGATAAATCTTGATGTTGACTGTCTTTTCAGTACCTACTACTAAACGGAGAATGCATTTGAGGATACCTCATTTGAGGATACCTATCTTCTAATCACCCTATCACATCTTTAAAAAACGTTCCACAAAAACATATTCCTGATTTGCATGCAGTAAGTTAATACATGAAAATGTTTGAATGTTGTTACCAAGGTTTTCACAGAACATCTCCAAAGCATAGTAGATTCTTGATAGGCCTTTCCTGTTGGATTCCACAGGATCCTGTACAGCTTGGCTGAGGTAATTTAACAGGAGGGGAACTAACTCAGAGTGGAACTTGCTAATATCTGGCTGCATGTGGTATGAAAACTGGCCGAGAGCAAACAGAGCAGCATGTCGGACTGGAGTAGATTCATGACTGATGTTCTCACAAATACAAAGAAGAAAGGTCTTGAGATGTCTGAAAGAGAGCATAACCACAAACATGGCAAGATCAACGAATCAATCAACAAACCAACCAAACATTCAACCAGCCAATCATTCAACCAACCAACCAGCCAATCAATCAATTAACTATTCCAGGACGAGTTGTCCTATCCTTACTGAAATATCATGGACCTGCATTTGAACAGGAACTCATTTTCACTGAGAGCAACCTCATTGAGCCTAAACCCTACCTCTCTCCATGACATAAATAGAAATGAAACAACCTCAAACAAACATTCATTCTGAAGTTGTGAACAAGATTTCGCTAAGTGAAGGGCCAATTTATACCACAGTGTAAACTAAAAATCACCACTTCAAACTGTACCATTTACTCACTTTTGCTTGATGTACTCTGCACAACCTTCTGCTAAGACTGCTAGACTTAGAAGTCCAGCCTTTCTCTCTGATGGATTCTGACTTTGAAGTGCCGGCTGAATAAATTTCATGATGTGTGGAAGCAGTTTTTCAGGAGGAAAATTCAAGGCCATAACATCTATAACCTGTTCAAACCAAATGAAATGTTGGTGAAGATTGCATCAGTCACCCATGGAGTAGTGAGTAAGAAACCGTTTACCATAATTACTTCTACAATTCATGAATACCACATGTAATGTTAACAAAGTGTGTACCGGTAACTTACAGAGAAATGTGTGCAGGAAACCTTAATGTAATTATCTCTACAGCACATTGGTACCAAACGAACAGTTGGCGGGTGGAAGACATCAAACATTCCTTATCCAGACCTCAGGACCTCCTAATGCTGGGGTGGGCAACCTACGGCCCACAGGCCACATGCGGCCCGCCTGTGATTTTTTTTGCGGCCTGTGAGATGTCTCAAGAAAATCTCAAGAAAATCAATCTATTTTACATCATTACAAAAAACGAGCTAGCTGCTAATTTATCAGCACTAATGATGCTGTCAGGTAAGCCTATTATCCCCATTAATTATCAACTGTGCTGTATTGACATTATGTTTTTGTGAATACAGATTAAGTACACACACCTTTTGCTTGAAAGTCCTCGGAATCAAAGATTTGAAATCAACAGCAGATCGTTGGTTAGGTGCGGCCCAGTCAAGTTTTCACTCCTTTTTCTGGCCCATTCATTCAAAAAGGTTGCCCACCCCTGCCCTAATAAACCCAGGGGCTATATCCCCACCTGACACATCCTCTTTTTCAGGGATGACTACAAGCTGTCAGTACCACGTGAAATCTTTCAAATTTAATCATGCAATATTGGGCGTTATTACATTCTGTGTTAAAAATTAAGTGTGTCACAAATCGATTTTTGGGATATCCTAAGTAACCAACGTTGAACCCATAAACAAGTACTTAACTGCATTAATGTGCACATAAAGAATCTCTTCCCATAAGAAATGATCAAGTTCCTTGAATGTTTATAAATGAGGGTGTTTGCAGTGTGAGGTTGACAGGGGGAGAGGGAGGGGGTACACTTACCTGAACTGCAACTAGAGACGGTTTCTGAGTTTCAATTTCATCATCTTCATCGTCATCGTCATCCTCTGCATTGTCACACATGATGGGGAAGAGCACTTTAAGAAGAGGGACCACCATTTTGTTTTTCAGAACAGCCTACCAAAACATAGCCAGAAGGAAGGAAAATGGAAATTGTATAATTGTACTTTTACTGGAGACAATGGAAGCATTAAATGTTTGTCCATATTTAGCAAAGTCTGTATTATGTCTAAGATTCCAAAAATATAAAAGTAGCATAGTCCTTTTCACAGCCATATTAATGCTAAATGTTTTATACAAGGATCACGCAAACATAACATAAGTAAGGTTTCCTATATAAAGAGGGACCATAACATAATCCCCCCCCCCCCCCCCCCCCCCCCCCCCAACACACACACACAAGTTTAAATTTCCAGTGAAGGTATGCAGTGTGATTAGGTGGGATTGTATGGAATGGTGTAGATTTAATTGCAGTGCAGCAGGGAGTATTGATTGTAGAGGAGTTCAGATTGGGCGATGGTGGTGGTGGTGGTGGTGGTGGTTGGTGGTGGTGGTGATAGATGAATATTCATGATTCAACAATAAAGCTAGAGTCTACAGGTATCTATTTTTACCTTTTTCTTCAGACGGATTAACCAAGAGATACAGGATAGTGCCTTCACTCTTGCATTGTCTCCAAAGGAAGCATTACTAGCAATCTGTGAATAAATTAAAGGATAACAAAAAATTCTGTGAAAGATTTAAATGAAACTGTAACCCAACAAGATCCTCAAGTCAAACAGAGATCCTTAAAAAAAAAAAAAACTATAGTACGTAGCAGGTACGTAGTTATTATAAATATGTTAAATGTGAAAGAATTATATTAGAATTCCATTGTTCATTCATGGTGGATAATAAAGGCTTCTACTGTGGCCGGAGATGCATAATTATGCTTATACCAGCCAAACCAAAATAGATACTTTTCTAGGGCATGAAAATAAAACATTTCAAATTTTTTGCATTAAAAGTAACTAATCAATAAATATTTCTACTATATATACACCTTATTAGAGAACAATACCTGTTGTTCAGACATCATAACAAAGTGTGTACAATGTGAACAATGGAAATGAGGGAAAGCTTCTTAAAATATCAGACCCTGTTCATCACCACATTTTGTTCAAGATAAAACCCTTCACATGTCATGTCTAAAACAATGGTAGCAGTGGCAACATTGCAGCATCTCATTCATTCAATCAATCAATCAAACAATCAATCAATCAAACAATTATGTTTTGTACCCTAGTCGATACTTACATCCATTAACAAGTTAGTTGGCTTCTTTTAGCTTGACTTGTCCAATGACATTTCAAACGATTAAGTAAGAAGTTTGAAAGCTTAGAATTTGCTCACTTGCTTTGTAGGAGACTATAAATACTGTTATTGAGAAAGGTGAAAACCAAACAGTTAACTTATCTTAGTGATTTGTTCTCATATGTCGTGTAACACTTGATAGATTTCGAGAAACAAACTGCAGACCGTTTTCTAACCATCACTCTCACATACCTCACAACAACACTGCACAAGAGGTTTGATGTACGGGGCAAGAACAGACACTTCACTCTCCAGTAACTTATCATATTGAATTGTTCTCATATGTCGTGTAACACTTGATAGATTTCGAGAAACAAACTGCAGACCGTTTTCTAACCATCACTCTCACATACCTCACAACAACACTGCACAAGAGGTTTGATGTACGGGGCAAGAACAGACACTTCACTCTCCAGTAACTTATCATATTGAATTGTTCTCATATGTCGTGTAACACTTGATAGATTTCGGGAACAAACTGCAGACCGTTTTCTAACTATCTTTCTCACATACCTCACAGCAACACTGCACAAGAGGTTTGATGTACGGGGCAAGAACAGACACTTCACTCTCCAGGAGCTCGTCAAATAGTTCCATTGCATCACAGCCATAGTCCTCATTCCAAATTAGGAGTTGAGGCACAACTTCGATGACGGGCGGTATAAGCTGGCGAAATAAGTTCTACAAGACAAGGATAGTAAATACAGAAAGCCACGTTTGACAAAATCACAAAAGTGTTGTATCTGTTGTTGAAGAAGACTCCATCAGTGTATATACAGTAGTTTATTAGATGATTCCTGACACATGTCACCGAGCGGAATGCTTGCTGGAGCCATCATTTTGGTTTGTAAACATGCTGGAAAAAACTGACTATTCTATTGAGTTTTTGGATGAGAGTATAACAAATCAGATCTCTTGATATATCAATACAAATTACAAGAGTTCATTTTCACACTATGTATTAATGAAAATGGAACATGATTTTGTCGGCTCAATATAATTCATAGGATCGACGTACCCAAAGTTATCCATGGTATGAAGTCTCACTGCCGCACGTCACCTCTAAATTGTTTACCAATTGTATTTGTTTCTACTGTTAGTCTATAGATGTAAAATCTGATGTTTCTTCTTCTGAGCTGAGCGTTCTCACTTTGAATCATAGTAACCACTCATAGTAATCACCCAACCAGTTACATAAAAAAGTGGATATATTTGTAAAAGTATATTTACCACTTCGTCTGAGCCGACGCAAACCACCAGTGACGTCAAAGTTCTGGTAAGTAAGGTAAGAATCAAGCAAAACACAATCAACGAACACACTAACTATTGAAAGACATCAGAGAAGATACCATAGCAATGATGTAAAGTGCTACTGATATACAAGAAAAAAAACAAGAAAATAAACTCTTTTTTTTATAGAAAGTACTTTAAGTCTTAAACTTTCTCAACTATTCCTTCATAATCTTTTATTTTTAGTGGCTGGAATAAAATAAGATAAAATCAACATGCAGGACACATATATATATGTATATTTTGTACATTTGCATTAGTAATTTTGAGAGTTTCTAATGGGGGCTCTCTTCAGCCACGCTCCAAACAGCCACGCTCTAACCAGCCACGCTCCCACCAGCCACCCTCCAACCAGCCATGCTCCATGCAGCCACACTCCAACCAGCCACACTCCAACCAGCCAGGCTCCAACCAGCCACCCTCCAACCAGCCATGCTCCAACCAGCCACCCTCCAACCAGCCACCCTCCAACCAGCCAGGCTCCAACCAGCCAGGCTCCAACCAGCCATGCTCCAACCAGCCACCCTCCAACCAGCCACGCTCCAACCAGCCAGGCTCCAACCAGCCAGGCTCCAACCAGCCACCCCCCGACCAGCCACCCTTCGACCAGCCACGACATTGGAAATCCAATGAATAATAACAACCATATTAATATGAAAAGAACACCCACCAGCCACCCTCCAACCAGCCATGCTCCATGCAGCCACACTCCAACCAGCCACACTCCAACCAGCCAGGCTCCAACCAGCCACCCTCCAACCAGCCATGCTCCAACCAGCCACCCTCCAACCAGCCACCCTCCAACCAGCCAGGCTCCAACCAGCCAGGCTCCAACCAGCCATGCTCCAACCAGCCACCCTCCAACCAGCCACGCTCCAACCAGCCAGGCTCCAACCAGCCAGGCTCCAACCAGCCACCCCCCGACCAGCCACCCTTCGACCAGCCACGACATTGGAAATCCAATGAATAATAACAACCATATTAATATGAAAAGAACAGTACTTACTTTATCGCATTGAGAGGAACAAACTTGCTCTCAGGATCTCTGAGCATGTTTGTGATCATTCGAAATAAATCACGAAACATGGGCTTTAAGGACTCTCCACTGGTGTCAGCAACGTAGGACAGTATATGACTTGAGATCTAAAGGATAAATATATAAAATAAAGTTATTATGAAGTAGGAAAAAGGAGTAATAAGAATATATCTAGTATCAACATAGAGACAGGGTCTAATGAGTTATATCACAGAATGTAACCAGATCTCTTGAGGATTAGGAGTTTGCATTGCCGAGTGCAATGTATGAGTCACTAATCCCTTTCCTTCTTCATGAACATACCCATATCAGAAAGCTTTGTTCCCCAACTATGCGAATAACCTACCTAGATTAATTGTTTTGAGGTCTTCACAGGACCTTGCATACTATCACAGTGTTCAATTTACGCATTTTCCCTTCCTCTCGGTTATTGTTACTTTTCAATGTTTTTCAACAAAATTTTGTGAAAAGAACCCCCAAAACATAACATTTGACCAGGACTACCTTCCATACACCTGTAGCAGATGTCACTAAGAAATGATAATTTCAATATGAAACTCTAGGCTAAAGTTGTTATAATAACACTAATTATCAACTTATATCTCAGAGGATTTTTCCGCATCCATGTACTCTACTTACTTATTCTGAGAGAAAGAAAGCTGTGATTTCAAGCAAGCTGTTACTTCAAATTAATACCTAGAGTTGTTGAACTTAGCAAAAAAAAAATTCCCAGAAACATCAAAGATTCTTAAAATATGACTGAAACGACTGCTTCAGTGTGACCTTACTAAATATCGACCCTCGTCATTTGACTATGTTGCTTTTGTCCATGAATTTATCTTTTTGTAGATTTCTGAAATGTTCTTTGTGCATTCAAAGAAACATGTACCAACCTCTCTCTCTAAGGAAACTGAACTAGTGAGGGCACTATTTAAAAACTGCAAGAGTTGTGGCCACTTGGCTGCTGGTAGCTCTTGTTTCGCTATGGTTGCAATAATCTGTCCAAGAGAATTCTGCACCACTCTCCTGCAAAATGGGAAACAAATGAACCGATAGTTAGAACTAGTAATTATGAAATGCAAAGTTCCTTTTATTCTTTCTTGATTACTTTCAAAATCTCTCTGTTTTCCTTTGCACTATTTTATAACCTGTCAAAAATTTTAGAGCAAAAGTAATTTGGGTCCTTTAGAGTTTATGTCATATTAAATCGCATTCTCTAATGACATAATAATAGATGGATCATACAAAATACAAAAGTTTCATCTTAAATCACAATTTTAAAGAACTATGATCAAAAGAATGTCAATGTTTTAAGTGGTACAATGAGATGTATACAAAAACCTTCTAAAAATATTAATATTAAGCGGGTTTAGAAGGAATTAAATCTCCATTACTCACTCTGGTTCCTTCATGACCATTTCCAACAGCATTTGTTTCATTCTGGGGAAAGAGGCAGAAAAGTATGATAATTTACTAATTGATATACTAAATTATAGAATTAATGAATATAAAAATCTACAATATATAATCTAGTATACTTTAGTATTTGCTGTCCTAATATTGATGTTTAAATAAGTTCTGTCTTTTCTTTGCTATCAAGTCTAGAAAATATAAAAATCACTAGAATCTTTTTCATCAATCATGGCTTCATATAAATAGCTTCAACAAATGAAAAAAGAAAATCTTGCATTATAGTTGGGAATGTGATAATTCCAATTACTTTAACTAGCAGTCAATGTACCCTATCAGCAAGGCTATGCTAATACTGTACAAACGCATCTATAGGGTCATCATCTTCACTGAAAGTGGCTGGAATGTAAAACTACAGCAATTAATAAGTACTGTACTGTAGAAAATTTGTCCTGTTCTTTCTTCTTTCTCGCAATATTAAGTATATCGTTCTGAACATTTGCCTTGAAATTATTATAGAAGACATATTCACATCTAGTCATGCATAATAGAGAAATCGTTTTAAAAAAAAAGGATTTGTTATGTAATAGTGCTCAAATTTGAAGGATTAAATGAGGGCATTTTGGAATTCTAGAAGGCTAGGAAATGACTGTACAACTTAGACCAACTGTCTTTGTTGCTACCATAGAATAGTTATAGTTTAGCAAAACCAGCCCCATCAGTTCATGTCAAAATAAATCAGAGAACAACTCACTTTTCCTGATCTCCTGCAGTGAGAGTTTTCCATTTTTTAGCAATCTTTCGCCTCAGCAGAACAGCTGAAAGCTGGCGAGCCTTGAAGGATAATATCAGGAAATGCCATTAAATTATGAAATATATCACAAATTATGTGGAAAGCTAAACACAGACAACTCATAAACCATTCTGTTTAATCATCTAGTATGTAGCCAACAACACAGTAAATATTTTGCACAATTTGTCTGGTCAGGTACGACATGGGAATCATACAGTAGTTACAAATGAAATGCACCCAGGTATGGTTTCAAGAGTATGGAAGGGTTGTAACTTTGCAACCTAACAAAACTTCAAAAGTACTTATTGACACAATGTTGCATTTAAACCTAATTATAGACCTCATTTATTGCCAATAATAACATTTACCAATTAAAAAAGTTCGGTGGGAAGATCCCCAGAACCCCTAACATGGGAGTAGGCGTCAATGACTCCAAGGCCTCAACCACGAGTTCCTTTACAAGACAATGGATCTGTCCCTAGCAACCGGCTTGGATGTAGGGTGCTTTATAACACATACATAGGATCAGTAACATGAAACGTTGTTCAAACTGTTTATGGTCAAACACTCATTGGAGACGGGAATTAAGATAAGTAGGCCTACAGTACATATCCAAATGTGGACACAGGTGGTGTGAGGGTGTAATATCCACCCACCCCCTACCAAACTATAAAAAAAAACCTTTATTACTTTAGAACAATCATGATTTGAGACCTATTGAAATCATAGACCTAACTTAAATTCTAAATATGCCCCAGAATATATTCCATGGTTTGATGTCCAAACTATCTGGGGGGATCCCCTAGAACCAATACAAAGGAGACACCCCAGAGCTAACAGTTGTACAAAACATTTCAAGCATTTAAAATTTGGAACACCCCCCCCCCACCACCACCACCTTTGAAATCCAATGTGTGTCACTGTCCCATTTCCCTAGCTAAATGGCTGTCCTCCCTACATCCACCCACCCACCCCTTTTATTAAATCCTGGCTATTTTCACTGATTTATAGTCTTATGAATAAGAACTTTACATAATTCATTGATCAATAATATTCTCACCTGAGGATTGGTAGATGACTGAATTATATTAAATAATTCAGCAACAAACTGTGGATCTTTGCTCAGTTGTTGCAGTTGAATTGTCCCCTAAAATGAGAAGATGATAATTTCACAGCGGTGATAATACATA
>JAIPMN010005258.1:3384-34400 GCA_020650975.1 Apostichopus californicus
CCCCCCCCCCCCCCAAAAAAAAATCGATCCTATTTCTAAATGTGCATGGGAAAACACCTAAATTTATTTTCTTTATTCCGTATCCATTTCAGTACAGTTGTGCAATAATCACACAAAGAAGGAAAGGACTACTAAATTCAAAGAAAAAAACAAAAACAAACAAGGAATGGCGATATCATTTAAATAGACTTCCTCATAATGCATGAAAAAGTTACAACAATAAAGACCGGTTCAGTCACAGCTAATTCTCGATCCTTTGTGCAACACAACTGAATAGGTATGTTGACTGGCTATGCGAACAATGTCGATCAGTGCGTGCCAGTCATGTGACTTTGAGATTTTAACACTTTTTGCATAACAACTGTGAGTTGAATCAGTGTGTGTCTTTTCCAACAAAGCGATGTAGATATTTCTTGATACCTTCATATATCAGTGGCCCACACAGACTTATCCAAAGCCACGCAAATGCAATACGTTAAGCATAGCAGATGCAAAAGAATTTGGCAGAAATTGACAAAACCGAATAATCCCAATAAGCAAGTATCGTGTTCTTATAGACTGGTTTAAAATCATAATTAAAGCATCATGATTCAAAACTATATTTTAAAATATCAGTCTTCACTGCAATCATGTTTTCAAAACTTCAATGAATCTGTTGAGATGTGGAGTATGGTTAATAGGCTTATAAGGAACCATAGGTAGGGTTTCAAGTGAGCTTCCGTTGGCTTCCTAAACCTAGGGAATTACCTAATCTTATAAATAGTAAACCTGGCTACTTTAAGATCAACATTTTAATTCAGTCATTGCAAACGATGAAACCCATCATCAGTTTGGTTGATGCATGGTTTATATTATCAACGTTTATACAGAGGTCAACGTATCTGCGAGTATTTCCTAATTTATGGAGAGTTGAGTGGACACAACATTTCCTTGTCACTCCCTAGGAAAGCAAATAACATGAACACATTAATGTAAACTTCCTCCAACGGTGACTCATCGGCTGGATCACATTAGCGGATGGCCGAGTGTGGTTACATGTCACGTTCAGTATCACCATTAAAATGATCGTCTTTGTTGCCCAAAAATTTGAAGAGTGTGTGTATAGATAGATGATAGGACGGAAGTTAAAGTTAAACGAACGCATGCTAACGCCGAGGCTGTTGTTTATGACGAATGGAGAAAAGAAGTCAAAATTCATAAGTAAACCTGTTGTGTGTTTATGGGTGGAATTGTGGTGTTACTTATAGTTACACTGCATAGAGTAGGTCAGACTTTTACATTCATGGATGGATATAAATATCTAATACAAGAACATTTATAGTCAATATGATGAGTAACAAAATAATTGTTTTGTTTTTCTTCACCTTTTGAGAAAAAATCACAGTTTGAGAAAACAGTCACATTCACATTTTGAGAAAACATTCACAGTCACAAGTAATCGTCTCAAATTGTAGCGGGCCGAAATTTGCGAAATATTTTTAAAAAGTCCTTTTGGAATGGGGTTATGTCTCTGGGAAGCCATGATGACTCGCGCTTCCATTTTGAAGTTACAGATTTGGCAAAACTGAGCAGTGTTTTACAAATATTGTGTATAGTTCACAAGTAAAGCCATTTGTCACCATTTCTTGGCCATTCTAGCATATTATTGTGCTAGAATATCTTCTGTTTTATGTTACCTTCCGTTATGTCTCAGGCTTGTCGAAAGTGGCTGATTTATGTTATTTCGGTTTCTCGACAGAATACGGAGTCTTTGGTGTTCCACTTTCCATTCTTGTTGAAAGAGACAGGGACCTCAAACCAGATTCGGAAGTTCCTATTTTTCTTTCAAAGGTTAGATTAAAAGAAGTTTTAGAAAGTTTTCCTAAAGTTCACTATATTTTTTTTTCTGTTCTTGAACATCTAATTATCATTAATGCAAAACATTTTTATTTTCTTCATTAGTTTCAGATTATGAAAGCATAAATTTCCTTTTCATTGTATTTTGTTTCTATGGGGATTTGGGTTTGCAAATTAAAAAAACTCAGAAATCTATGTTTACATCTCTCGAGGGGAGGTGGGTGGTGGGAGGTGGGGGGAGCTTTTTGTAGATTTGCCTTAATTTCCCCCAGTTCTAATTATCTGTTATTCAAGTTTATTGAGAGAACTATTTATATTTCTCTGAATACATACGGATGGATGATAGCTTTGTTTTGGTTATATTTGCATTAGAAACCATTTGTTAGCATTTCTCTTTATATTTTTTATGAATTTTTCAGTTAATAGGATATATTGAAGAAAATGGCCTGAAAGAGGAAGGTGTCCTTAGGGTTCCAGGTTCAACAACAAGAATAAAAGTAAGTCACCTCCAAAGAAATTAACTCTGAAACAATTTCTGGACTAATGAGAAATGAATAATCAGGTAGTTATTGTTACGACGCTTAAGCGACCAGGAATATGGGAGAAGCCCGCAAGGGCATGTGGATTACAACTTACAATGTCGGTATGGCTTCCAATTCAACATTTAACTCAAATTTGGAATCTTTTCAAGTTAGAAAGTCGTTTCCGTTTGAGAAAACCGTAGATTGCTCTTGGATGAAAAACCCACCTTACTATGACCCGGCCGGGTATCGAAAACCCCCGAACCTCCAGATTGCTAAGCCTCATTGCTTGCAAATGCCACCACCTTTATCCACTCAGTCACAGCACCGGTTAAATTGAAAAGATTTTAATTATATTTCCCAAAACTAAACATACTTACATCAGGGTGAAGAAAAGTGATGCGTAAAATAAGGAGATTGGACAAGTATGAATAGTTGTAAATTTTGATACAATGATGTCATGACCCCAGGCAGTCATTCTTCCATTTATGGGTTTGCGGCCGAAGTCGATAACCTTCCGTCGGCAATCCAGAGGTCTCTGTTGAACCATAAATTGCTCTGATCTTTTCTTAACCTATTGTTAGTGGGATTATCGAGACTGATTCTCAAGGAACAGGAAGTGATACAGTAATTTTCATCAACAAACTTGGTAGATAATGATCTGTCATTGTGATGATTTTGACTTGTTTTTTGTTATTGTTGTTGTAAGATCTGGTGTAAATATACTTCAAATTTCATTTTTTTTTGTTTTTTTTATGTCGAATCATCGGTTGTTTTACCGATGTTAGAGAATGTTTTCATAGTTTGTATCCTTCCTCGTGTTTTTCCTTATGCTTATGTCTTGTTTTCTAGTTTGCTTTGGAGTTTGACAATGACAACATTTTATTTCCAGCAATTGTTTACAGTACATGAATGTTTAACAAAGTATAAACGAATATTTTGATATACAATACAATCAAGAGAGACAGGTACATATAAAAAATAAAAAAAAACATTCATCATGATAATTGATATACAATATTTAAGCTATACAAATGCATGGAAAAGGAGAAAAAAGAAGTGCAATGCTTATAGAATGTTTCCCCATTTGAATATAATAAATATATACATATACTGGAGAGAAATTGGTGAAAGAAAACAAAACTCCAAAACAAAAATTAAATAATATAAAATAAATAAAAATATGTTTCTTATTAAATTAATAAAGCTAAAGCCCGCTGAGTTATCGTAATTGTCCCGACTGGCGACTTCTGTCAACGTTGTTCAAAATGTAATGTTCTGAGTTTTGTTTAGAACTGTGAAATGTGATAGAGTATTGTGGGATTGACATTATTTGCATAAATAAAATCTGCATTGCAAGGTCAACAGGGGTCACTGGAGTTCAGCATCATCATGTGATACTATTCTTTTCCAGCTGATAAGAATGAGTTGGCTTTCGGACAACTGTATCTAAATTTTACAAGTCATCGTAAGATGAGAGGCCATGCACCATATGTTTTGCATTCTTGTGACACTATAACTTTAATCTTGGGAATTTTACCCGCGTATATAGCTCTTTTTTCACTATTTCTTTCCTTAACTATTTCTTTCTCCCTCTTTTGCAGGAGCTACAAGCAGAAGTAGAGAAACATTTCTATGACGGCACATTTAAATTCCAAAACCTGAGGGTCAACGACGCAGTCGGGCTGCTCAAACTCTTTCTCAGGGAACTACCGTCACCGCCTCTCACACTTGAATACGTCAATGCATTCTCTTCTGTAGAACGTGAGTTGGCTTCGGTCCTCTTTCACGCTTCTTGACTATTGTTCCACCATTACTTTTTTAAGTCCCATTATGTGTTCTATTACAGTAAATCAAAATGAAACAAAACTGTTAGCAAACTGGCTTATCCACTAAAGAGCGGGTGTAAGAGAATGTGTAAAAGTAAGGGGGCCTGATGTTTCGATCCTAGAAGGATCTTCTTCAGAGGCTGAATGACAAGTTACAGTAACAGAAGGGACAAAAACATGCACAGAATACAGACAGGTTAATGTAAGGTGACCATATTTTCCTGACTGGAATCAGGGTCATTTATTGCGTGACTGATATGGGGGAGAGGTTTAAGGGGGGGGGGGGAATTTGCAAGTGCCTAAGGTGCTTAGATGTAAAATGGTGATACTTAGAATCACTTTTTAAATCAATTTTATTTTCAAAATGTAGCTTTTTCTTAGATGAAATTCAGTTACTTTAGGGGTTCTTTGAGAGCTTGTGAGTTGCTCATGCTCACACTATAAGTGTCGTTGTGTCAAAAGAGTGCTAGGCTAGATCGATCTAGCATATTTGAACAGGGTCTCCACTTTACACTGGCCCAAGTGAAATACTGGTTATAAGTTCCGTTCTGCGACTGCACACTTGACTAAATTTTGTTTTTTTACAATTATTTTACTAAAAATGTGGGATATTTTCGAAATTTCTGAACATTTTGACGAATCGGGGACATTTTCGGGGACACTTGTTCATCGGGGACAGCACACTGTAATTGGGGACTGTCCCCAAAAATCGGGGACGTCTGGTCACCTTAGGTTAATGAGCAGTGTGAACACAAAAGAGATAGCTGTAAGGGGATTAGTAGACAAGGGATGGAGAGAAGACAGAAAGAAATAAACAAGGGGAAGAAACCTGTTGGTTCAGCCTCTGAAGAACCTCCTGCTAGGATCGAAATGTCAGGCCCACTTACTTTTACACATTCTCTTTACAGTGACAAAACTGATTTTTTTTTTTTTTGTGTCAACCTTGATCATTTCTTCAGCCTTTCTTCTGTTGATTTTTAATAGCTGATACCGACTGGAATTTCCAAGTTTATAGTCGAAAGTGAGAAAAAAAATGTATTTGTGATCCCTGTTTTAATTTCTGGTTTAATGTTGTTTTTTTCCCTCCCCTTCCAATACAGAAATCAATGACAGAAAGAAACAGCTACAATGCCTTAATCTCCTCATCCTGGTCTTACCCGATGTTTACCGTGCTACTCTCAAGGTAATTAACAGGGAATAACTCATGGCAAAAAGGCTATGCAAAATGGTCAGATTGCAATTGCAAAGATTGTATAGCAGATTTGTACACAGGAACCATAGTGTGTTATAAGAGACAAAATTCATATTCTTCCCTCACTCAAAAAACTGCTACACGAAATTTGAACACTAAATTATTATTATTATCATTACACCGGTGCTTATATAGCGCAATATCCCAGGGTTCAATGCGCTTAACAAAACAAATACAAAAATACAATTGAATACACTTAACCATAGGTTTGTTTGAAATAGAACGTCTTCAACGCTGATTTGAAAGTGCTGATAGAGGTAAGGCTTTGTATTTCTGATGGTAACTCGTTCCACAATAACGGTGCGACATAGCTAAAAGCTTGCTACCCGACTCGCTAAATGATTTACTCATTAAAATAAAACTTTATGTCATCTGCAGTTGCCAGATGAAACATTTTTGGCTGTGGGGGAGAGTTGAGGTGGGGGGGGGGGAGGATGGATATAAAAGTGAAGGGAAATGATTGGTACATCCTTTCTTCCTGTTGCAGTTGCTTTTGAGTTTCCTCTACAAAATTATGCAACACGAGGCAGACAATCGGATGTCGTTGAACAACGTGGCGATGATTATGGCGCCCAACCTGTTCTCCGTCAAGAGCGTCACCCAAAAGAAAGTGGTGGACTTTTCAGAGTTGGCCTTCGCGGCAGGGACGTCGAACATCACCAGAATGCTTGTGAAGTATTACAACATACTGTGGGTGGTGAGTTATATACATTGACGTTGTACGTAGATGTTACAGTATATATATGTGTATGTATGTATGTATATTAGATCCTCCTGCAAGCAGGAACTCACGAAGAAGCCTCATTGGCTTATCAAAGCCGCAAGCTGACCGAAGTCAGTCTCTTACATTCATATTTAACGTCCATGATAATGAATTGTTAATTGTCAACAACTCTGTAACTGGACGACATATATTAATCTGGGAGTGACTCGAACCGGGGACCTTATGATTGAAAGGCACCGGCATGAACCACTGAGCTGACACTCCAAATATACACTCCAAACACTCCATATATATGTTGTGGGTGGTAGGTTACAAGCACCCACTTACGTATGTTATGTCATGCTGTGGTCGGTGAGTTGTTGGCTCTCATGTGGGTCCTATACTGTCCATGGCCGGGTGTCCACAGAATTGTGTGTCCACAGAGTTTGTGTATACAATATACCAAGGGTCAATATTCCAGGACATTGATGAGCTTCTAAAGTATGATGTCACAAGAAGAGGAATGATAACTCTAATAATTAATGCCACACTTGGTATATCACTCGCCCATAATGAGTACAAAGTCCCTTATTCTTTGGTGGTGGTCAAAGGTCAGTGTTTTTATCAAGAAATATAACTTGAAGAATATACATGCGTCACATATAATGACCTTATAAAAAAAAAAATTGGGTGTAGAGGTCTAAGGGACATTTCTCAATAGTTTGCTATAGTTCACTTTAATTTGGAGAAAAGTTTGAATTGTGTAATGGATTGCTCTGATGTGCAACAAGTCACTGAGCTAATAAATTTGATAACCAGCAGTTTTAGTAACCAATCCTGTTATATTAAAACAACACCCACCAAAAATCAGTGCATAAAGCTGTGTTCAGAAATTCAACTTTTTCGAATGTGGAAAATATAACCACAGTTGTTTAACTCATCTCGTCGTCTTTCTCCTGTTTCCTCGTCAAGGTTCCTAGCAGAATGTTAGAGCAGGTCAGGAAGATGGTTGACATGGATGTGAAGAAAAACAGAGAATCGAAATCGGTGAGTTCTTTAATTCCTTTACGCAGGGATGTGCCCAGGATTTCCTGAGTGCCGGTTATACTGATTTTTGAAGGTGCTCAGATGCCAAATGATGGCATTTGTGTAGCTTTTCAAGCACATACACAAGTACTAGTTTTGCTAACAATTTACATTTTTTAATTTTTTTTTTAGAGAAATATATTACGTACCTGGTAAAAATTATTAGTTTGTTTTAAAGTGATTTTACAAGGGACCGATTGAGAGCCGTAAGTAATGTTTCTCGCATGCGTAACTGATGCATTATTAGTCTGTATGATTTTGGCATAGGCTAGGCCCAATTTATGTTGAATATATTGTTTTGGGATTTTAGATGAAAGTAGTCTGGGCGGGATTCACGATTTTTAAGACAGTGCTGGGCGGTAATTTTTAGTGCTGGGCGGGACCACCCAGTGCCGCCCAGCGTGGGCACATCCCTGTATACGTAAATGGATATTACTGTGACTGAAGACGGTTGCTTAACAAACAAAACCTGTTCATATTTTCAGCATCTTGAAAAGTATAGTTTAGAGGATCATTCTCTTTTTTTCTTCTTTTTGTATCTGAGTGATGAAAGAAGAACATATATGCTAAGCATCCTAGTGAAATTTGCAATCAATTCCTATGTACATTTTGGAGATATGAACATTTTAAGTTGGATACAAATTATTTTACGAAATCTTAATTTGAATCAAATAGGTAGGATGTCATAGATGTGCACTGACATATTTATTTGATGTTTTCCTTCGGAATTTAATGTCCAAATTTGCTTACATTCAAAATGCATATCAATACAAAGATACTACACAAGTCATTGGGTTGTTGTTAAAAAAGGTAATTTAAGTTGGCACCCTACCCAATCTTAGGTCAAAACAAAGTGAAAAGGAAAGCATATCAAAGCAAAAGATATAGCTATGAGCACGGACGTAGCCAGGGGGGAGCAATGAGAGCGATCCCTCCCCCCCCCCCTTGAGTACCCCGAAAAATAAGATTTAACTAAAAGCAGGAAATATCATTAAAGACCTCTTTTCAGGTTGCAGGAAGCTAAGCGTCTCTTTTCAATCTTTCCCCTGAAAGTTTGTCTGCTACGTAATACAACACTGTTATTATTGTTGATTTCCTGCAATATTGGAGGCATTTAGGGCAAACCGTGTAATAATGCTCCTATTGTGAGAAGTGCCCTTTTTCAAAATTCTGCCCCCCCCCCCCTTTCAAATTTCTGGCTACGTCCCTAGCTATGAGTGTGCCACTTAGCTTCAAGTTAACCTATAACCAATAAACTGTGTTAGTACAAGTTATCAATATCTGCCATACATTATGTGAGAAATAAATGCCAATATTACCAGGGTGCTTAGAATGTGCTACTCTGTGATATTATGTGACTAATAGCTATAATATTGTTTCTCATAAATTAATATCTGTCATAATTTCTACTTATGTGTTCTTCTTCTCCCCTTTTTCCAGGTCATGACAATATTCAATAAGAAAGGGAAGGAAAAAAGAAGAAGCATGCTTGAGGTTAGTTACATAAGATTTACAATGTTGCTTACTCTTACATATCTCCTCGCGATTATAGCACTCTATCTTCTTATAAAACCACACATTGTTCACGACTCTCGACATTGTATAAGACTTTATAAGGGTTACGATTAATCAAACAAATGACATACCTCATAAACCTCTCTGTGCAATTTTGTCACGTCTGAAGTCATAGCCTCCTGTCATCCCCTACCTCCCCACCCCCCTCCCCCTTGCCTCCCCACCATGGTTCATTCTATTTAATATTTATTGCCCTCTCAAACAGGATGTGCTGGAGGGGATCATCAGAATACAGACACCTGGAGATGAAGAGAAAGTCTTCACAACAGTACAGCTCTCCGAGCATACCACAGCTGACGATATCGTCGCTAAATTCACCCAGGATCTCAATCCGATCGCAACCCCCATACTGAGGAGACCCGGAGGGCGGAGCGTTCGGAGAAGTCGGAGAAGCAAAACACTAGACAAGTAAGTACTCCCAAATGTTTCTGTCGGGCTTGGGCGAGTGAAAGTTTACAGTAGTTATTGAAACAGTACAATATGTGAGTGAGCCAATTCATGAAGTACTTAAATGCATTGAAGACTCGCCCCTAACCGCGTGCCGCGCTCTGAAAAAGTTAACTTTCCGTTGCTTGCAAGTGAAGTTTTCTTCTTGTAGCTACAAAATGCAGACAGTAATGAAACGTTATACCTTGTTATCTTTTATCTAGACCTGAGATGTCCATCGCTGCTATGTTTACTGTGTTGTGGGTATTGACCGTAGCTGTATGTATTGACTGTACACTAGTGTCTAATTAATACCGACGGTAGCAAGCTGTGTGTGTATTTTCTGGGATCGATGGTGGTGTCTAACACTTCTGTTACGTTTCTTTGTGCGCGAGTCTTCACACCCTTTAAGCATTGAGAAATTTATGGCCTAGGCACTTGTGATACATTATTTTACATAAGTTTCTGTGCTATTTATTAGTGTACCTCATTCATAGTTTCAGCTAAAGAGCTGTATTTGCTTTCTTTAATCGGATTATGGCTAAGAAAACTCTTCATGTACAACTTAACTTTAAATGGCTGCCTGCTTCGACGTTTCCTTCACTTATCGATGAGTATGGAATGTTTTCACAAACAATAATCTTTTTGTTTCCTTAGAAACTCTGCTTTTGACGCACTAGCGGGTGTGCCGCCAAATAAGACGGTCAGGTTTTATTTGTACGAAGTCGGAGGCAACATTGGTAAGTATGTTATCCTTTTGTTACATCAGTGAGCTAAACAAGGAGTGTTAGCTCAGTGGTTAACGCCGTTTGCCTTTCAATCATAAGATCCCCGGTTCGAGTCACTCCAAGATTAATGTATGTCATCCAGTTAAAGAATTGTTGACTATTGACAATTCATAATCATGGACGTTAAATATGAATGTAAGAGACTGACTTTGGTCAGCTTGCGGCTTTGATAAGCCGATGATGGCTTCTTCGCGCGTTCCTGCTTGCAGGAGGATCTAAAAAAAAATACAAAATACAAACAGAATCCCTTTGACATGCTACTCTTTGCTGTCCTTGCCCTTAACAGTACAGTAACAGTATATTCTTGTCTGTATTCCCTGTGGACATTCAAAGATAAGCAGGTGTTGAAAGGCCAGCTCAGTCATGGCTCTCCATAGCAGGATATTGGTCATGACTTCTTTAGTTGAAGGAAGTTTGGGTGAGAGGTGAAAGTGGGGTTACGTAGTTTTTAGTATCGAAAACACACGACCAGCCTGCTGTAACTACTTTAAGAAGGATAATTCGCTCATCAAATTTTAATAAATCTATTTTTTGTTTTCATTCCCTACCAGGATCAAGATGTCTGGATCCAGAGACTAACATGCTCCTTCTAGTCAGGGTCAACCCTGCAGCCGAATGGATCATAAGACCTCGAGTCGTCTGACAATCTTGGTCGGTTCATTCGTGATTGAATTTATAGTGTTAAGACACGGGTCAAGGGTAATGACGTTGTCGTTCATCGCTGGTCTTACAAGCGGGCAGTTTGTAAATAATCATACATTCCAGGTTTTGATATGTTTTGAGTGATGAAGCTATATGTGGATCACTAGGGTACATACTAGAGGTACACAAGTGGTTACTGCTGGTTGATTGCAGTGTAGTGACTATGCTCACTTTGAGGTGCAAGTGGTTACTGCTGGTTGAGTATAGTACAGTGACTATACACGCTTGGCAATACAAGTGGTTACTGCTGGTTGATTGCAGTGTAGTGACTATCCTCACTTGGAGGTGCAAGTGAATACTGCTGGTTGAGTGTAGTACAGTGACTAAACTCACTTGGAAATACAAGTGGATACTGCTTGTTAATTGCAGTGTAGTGACTATCCTCACTTGGAGGTGCAAGTGATTACTGCTAGTTGAGTATAGTGTAGTGACTATGCTCACTCGGAGGTGCAAGTGATTACTGCTGGTTGAGTGTAGTACAGTGACTAAACTCACTTGGAAACACAAATGGATACTGCTTGTTGATTGCAGTGTAGTGACTATCCTCACTTGGAGGTGCAAGTGATTACTGCTGGTTGAGTTTGGTACAGTGACTATTCTCACTTGGAAATGCAAATGGATACTGCCGGTTTAATTATCCTATAGTGGCTATGCTCACTTGCAAATGATTACTAGTGTTTGGTTGTTCGTAATTATCAATTACTTATTGTTATGGAGAGAGATATAGTGATCACTGTTAGTTCATTGTCAAATAGTGACTATGCTTACTTTTGGAAACACAAAGAGATACCAAAAGTAAATTGTGAAATTAAGAACCTAATCACTTGGAGGTAAAAAGTGATTACTGGTAGCTGATTGATATAAGTAAGTAAATAGTCATAAGTAGTAAAAATGCTCACTTTGAAAGACAAAGTGATACCAACATAATATTGTATTGAGAATACACTTAGAGGTACCAGTGGTTACTGCTGGTTATTATCATATAGTAAACATGCTCACCTGGAGATACAAGTGATTACTGCTGGTTGATTATCATACAGTTTTTATGCTTACTCAGAGGTACCAGTGGTTACTGGTGGTTATTATCATATAGTAAACATGCTCACTTTGTGATACAAGTGATTACTACTGGTTGATTGTGCTGTACTTAACACACTTAGAGATATGATGTTATACCACAGGCAAATGTGGTATCAAGAAAATATGCTTACTCAGAGGTACCAGTGGTTACTGGTGGTTATTATCATATATAAAACATGCTCGCTTGGTGATACAAGTGATAACTGCTGGTTGATTCTGCTGTACTAGACTCACTTAGAGATATGATGTTATACCACAGGCAAATGTGGTATAAAAAAAATATGCTTACTCAGAGGTACCAGTGGTTACTGGTGGTTATTATCACATAGTAAACATGCTCACTTGGAGATACAAGTGATTACTGCTGTGGAGGGGTTGGGATGCACTGGTAGGTAGTTGGAGAGATAACATATGACGCCTGTGGTTCTGTTAGTTGTTCTTAACTCCTTAACCGCCCTTTCTGGAGTTACTCTAACTACTGGTTTAAATTATTTTGTAAACTTGGAATTATAAATCGTTTGTAACTGATATTGTTATAATCTGGTTTTTATGAAGATTCCTTCTTGCCAAACCCTTTTCTATTGGTTCTTTGTTCAATTTTGAAATATCAAACAGTCTGGATAACTTGCCTAATCCTTTCGTGTTTACATAATTTATGGTGATTTTTGGTCACGAATAGGGTTAAGTTTTATCGTTTTACCAAAGTTTCTTCCAACAATTCTGTTTGGGTTATATCAAATTTAACTTAGAACCAAAACAGCTCACCATAGCTTGCCTTTCATGTATGTTGCCTTGCATGCCCCCTGGTGGCAAATAAGGGCAACTTTTAGATTAATAAAAATCAAGCAACTTTATATTAAAACTTTATAACATGGGAAAGATGGTGTTGTGACTTATTATCAAACATTTAAAAACTGATTGTTTTTGTCCTCAAAAAGTTTGAAAGAACAAAATTCATGTCGGTCATGTAACTGACTATTATGATATGATGCAAGGGTTATTTTTCTAGTAAATTTAGTGAGAATTTATTTTACAGAGTTGTTTTAAGAAGTAAATAATGACAAAGATTTGGAGAAAAATTCTGATTCGTTGAAAGCCAACACAGGGCGAGATGTATATTTTGTTCCTTCATTTTCTTTTCTTTTTAATTACTCAGAAAGGGACCGGTAAGATGAGAATTTCCGTACATTTAATTTTTTTTTTTTTTTTAATAACTTTTACATAAATATGCAAAAAGGAAATTTGTGATAAAAAACAAAGTTCAGAAGAACGTGCATTTTTATAGAGTACCCCTCACAGTGTAGGTATGGCCAGTATGCAAAAGGTATGTTGACATCTGCTTCTGTCATCCGGTTAACTATGGAATTGGCAAATGTTTTACATTTAGAGGACCTTAAACCAAAACTCTGACCAAACAGAGTGGTCATCTTTAGTTACAGATAGATAGATAGATAGATAGACAAATCTTCAACCAATAGATTTACTTTGATAATGGCCAAAGGTCACTAAAAAATGGTCCAACCAGTTATGCAAATGCAGGAGAAATCGGGTTGTTCAGTATTGGATTTTCCAATGGGCATACCTAGTAGATATATGCCTAGGTGCTCTCCAAGGTCAAGGGTCAAGGGACCCAAAAGAGTGCTGTGAGCACTTCCTGGCAAGATGTACCTAATTGCAATTTTCAGGCTGTGGCTATGAAAGTTAAGAAAGGTACAGGGGGGGGGGAGGGGGTAAGAATATGGTGCCTTAGGGCTTCAGAGGACGTTAATCAAGCACAGAGGTTGCTACAGCACGCCCTCTATTTTGTTTTATTTTTGTCATTATTAACAGATAATGCATATTTCTCACATCAATATTGATGCAATTATCAGCTTCATCAGTGATTTTAGATATATTTTTTTTTTGCTATTTTTTACTACAACTCATTTATTGCTTGGTACTTGTAAATAGTGTATAAATGTTACAAGCAATATAGGAATGATGCAATTTCAAATTATATTTTGAATCAAAATGATAAAATACAAGATGGATGATTATTAAAGTGCTGATTGCACAGACAAGTGTAATTTTGTAGTCGGGCTTTCAAAACCTTACATCTCACCCACATTTTTTTTTTTTAAATACAAAACAGTAGAAATTGGAGATTAATATTTTGGCCAATTGTTGTTCCATATCAATTCATAAACTAAAATAACATATAAAATAGGGGTCAATAGAAGAATTTAGATTATATTAAAACAAGAATTTGCCATTGTTTCTGTTAGGGCCTTTGTTTGTTAAGTGATGTTTCTATATTATCAAAATAGATTTATATTTTGAAATCTTTGCAAATTGCAATTATTAACTTATTGATGATGTTTTTGTCATTATGTACCGTACTGTAGATGTGTATTATATTTTGAAATTCCTTAAGCTGTTTCCCCCTATAACTTACAACTCCTAAAATGGAATGCTTTTATGGGTGTTAGAGCTGAAAAGTGTGATGTATGGTGGGGGGATGGGAGAGGTGGGTGGTGGGAGAGGTGGGGTGGGAGGAAGAGATGTGGAGCTATAGAGGTGGGTTAGATATGTTGGATGCTCTCACCAACTTAAGAATAGCTCAACTCGGATTTAAATCCATTTTCCGTTTTCATTGTGTGGCTGGCTACACTGGCTGTGTGGCCAGTGTAGTGTGGCTGGCTACACTCTGGCATGGCTACACTGTTGACAGTATTCTATGCAAAGACCCAATATAGAGATGTGTAAATTGATTCAGTATTATTGTGTGCAAATGAATCGATGGCCATTTCAGCAACTTGAAGTGAGCAGGTCATTTTCTCAGCAGAGGGGGGGGGGGGGGGTGGGGAGGGAGTATGTTGCATTTACAATCCTCCCTTGAGACAGAAGAATAAAATTACTTCAAAAATGGAAACATTGAATGGGTTTTCAGCTAATATCAGAACCACGTCCGTAGTGCCTGTTCCAAACAAAATTGAGAATTAAATTGAGAACTAAGATTACAATGTAGTATGAGATTATATTTTTTATTGGGGTTTGGTGAGGTGAGAAGGTAAACGAAGACGTACATATACAAAGAGATCTGTGCCTTTGTGGTATTGTGGGTTTATGGTTTTGCCCTAGTAACAGATGTATTATATAGTAATTATCTATACTTAATTATTATTATACTTAATTATTTTCAAATATTTTCTTTGTCTGCTACTATTATTATTTTTTTTTTGGCTTCCATAAACAGACAAAAACAATTACTTAACTTTCCAACTCAAAGAATTATGGCATTTATTGTCATTTTTCCCCTCATAAAACTGTAAATGTACTTGTGAAATAGTTCTTCTGTATGAAAGTGTGTAAGATTGTAAAATGGCATTGTTATTTATGCACATATATTAAAGATGAAACAAATGGAATCTATTGACTTCAATGTTGTGTTATTTTTTTTCATCTCAAAATTTGTTCTCTGGAATCAGCAGACATGATGTACTTCGTACTGCTCCCTTTGATTGTGGAGTGTTAGCTCAGTGGTAAACGCCGGTGCCTTTCAATAATTAGGTCCCTGGTTCGAGTCACTCCCAGATTAATGTATGTCATCCAGTTACAGAGTTGTTAACAATTCATAATCATGGACGTTAAATATGAATGTAAGAGACTGACTTCAGTCAGCTTGCGGCTTTGATAAGCCAATGAGGCTTCTTTGCGAGTTCCTGCTTGCAGTAGGATCTAATATACATACATACATATTCTGCTGTTACAGTATGACCATTGACAGCCCAGCATCTCTTTGCCACAACCAGTTAGTAAATTTTCCAGTGCTAATACCACTGTATACTGCCCTCTTATAGCATGCTTCAAAGCACCTATACTGACAGTATGGACAGTTCCTAACGTTTATCTGATGGAAACAAGGATTTTCATACTTGAAGCTGGCCATAACTACAGTATAGAAAAATAAATGGCCCAAACTACCCCAGGATGCTTTTTCATGATTTACTCATACCTATTCAATGAAATGAGTATAATAATGTGGGGGGTGGGGGATGTTAGGTCTTCATTGCATCTTTCATCCATGGTGGTGTAACTGGCTCAATTTAATTATTATGTGGCTTAGGTTATTATTGCCTACATATTATACCTTGTGCATCTTCCATTTGCAAGCTACCCACAAATTACCAACAGTTTAACTGGTTAAATGCTGTTTGATATTTATAAGAAGTTAAGGTATTGTTTGTCCCACCATTGCCCTCCTTCCCCTCCCCATGAACGAAATAGGAAGAATTCTTTCTAGGATTCAGTCATGCCAGATTTAACCTCATTTCAAATCTCAATAATTTTGTGAGTCATTTTCTCACGAATTTGTTTCCAAATAACATTTTCTGCCGTGATTTTTCTGCCGCCAGCCGTGAAGTTTGCAATATTTACAGTCTGTTATCTTTGCTAGGTGATAACAATGTCATCGAGATAAAACGATAATTGCAGACTATGATTTTCTAAAATTAATTGAGTTCTCTGTTTACATGTTATTGTTTACTGTCAATAAGACAAACAAATAAACAACTGACGCGGGAGGTGCCTTGAGGAAACCTAATTAGATTCGGTTTACCAGTTTTAAGCGAAAGGTGAACAGATCAAGCACATGGACATTTGGAAGCTACAACTACTGGATGATAATTCAAAGAAAAGATGAAAAAAGTAAATGTTCAATTACTTCTTTGTTGATTATTCTTTCCGGCCAAAATAAAAACTCTGAATTATAAAATTTTAGAAAATTAAATTTTCACTCTGATAACATTTCAAATATTCATACTTATAAACTGATTGAGCTTAGAGCCCAACATTCCCTTTTTTTCCCTTTTTTTTTGGCATATCATGCATTTTGAAATCAAAGGTACAATTTGTGTTTTTAAGTTATTTAAATAAATTTTTACCAAACTTAAGTATTACTTTACAAAAAGTGACATTACCTTATATGTATATCTACCTATTATATCCATCTAGATTCTATCACACTTAAAGGCCAAGTAATGTTCTTACAAATTCATTTCAAGACACTCTATAAAATGGTAATCAAACATACTATTACTCACATCTCCTTTAGTATCGCAAAATATGTCTAACTTTGTGAATATGATTCCATACTAAACCAGACGAAATTCAAACAGAAAATTTACTCATTTGTGCATGGGACAATACATGTAACCCCACTCCCATCTCCTCCCTGTTCTCCCCCCCCCCCACCTCCCCCAACAAATGAAGCAAGTTAGTATTAAGGCTTTTGATGACATCACAATATTCAGGTAATGAATTATTGGGGTTGTGCATTCTCAATGCTTTTCACTGCATGGTGATGGCATCAAAACTTACTTACCATGACCTTAACATAAATCAGTTGGAAAGACAAGTTAGTTGCTATGACAACATGTACCTGATTTATCATCTAACTTAACCATGTGCTTCTTAATATACAAATGTATAAACTATGAGAGTTTTTGTAGAGTTAAAACATCCTTCCCTCCCTGAATGAAATAACATTGTAAACATACAACCACATCTAACAACCACCAAAAAATACTACTTAAAATAAAGTTCCAAGCTAGTGTATGTACAACATTGTTCATAATCAACAACTCAGGACTGGAAAACAAATGTCAAACAGTTCAATTAAGCAATAATGAAGGTAACATTCAGATAATCTATACACTCAACATGTTTCGAAACCTGACAGATGCCTTCAGTCCAATCTGACTAAGGCCATCAGCCCTTGCAGAATACAACTAATGAAAAACTAATACAACAAATACAGAAAAAAAAACTAAAAAAATCTTATAATTGTTTGGTTTCAATAATTGCAAATGAAAAAAAAAAAATAAGTTTAACAATTCCCTCTGTACCTCTAATATTTTGTTTCCCAAACTTAAGAATTAAAACTGATATTAAAGAAAAATTATTTCAACATGATGTAAAGTTATTCTTCGTTGCTGGAGGGGGGGTTTGTGTGGGTGTGACTACTTGCTTGCGTACAACTCAATATCACTGCACTGATAGAACATAGGAGGTGCATCGTGGTTCATGGTGACGTAAATTACCTGCAAAGGAGGAAATAAACATTAAGAATTTAAAACTGTATTCAGTCATACAAAAGGAAGATTTATGTCTGAAAACATGAATGCAACATGGCGGAAGAATTACAATAATGGACTAAACCAAAACAGCAAACGCACCTTGTATCCTTCAGTGACGAGCACAGGATTTCAAAGGTGGTGGGGGAGAGGCAAATTTCAAATACCCACCCCCACCCCACCTGATATAGGGAACCAGTGAACCGAGGAGTGGTATAATCCTTCCCCGACTGGATACAAAGACAATTCTTTCCACAGAATGACGATGGATGTCGGGTACACCCTCCACCTCCCCCCCCCCTGCCCACCCTTGTGCATGCCACTGGTGTCACTTTTATTGTACCAAAGCATCGCGGCTGTGTTAAATAATGTAAAGGGTTAGTTTCAGATATTCTTTTTCTGAGCTATGCACATTCGTTTTAAAAACACTGTATGTGACCCATAGATATAATTATATGGCTGAAAGACAGCTTAATTCGGGTCTGGGGTGTTCTACATTTAAGCCCGCCCAAACAAGATGAACTGGGCCTCTAATTCTAATGCAGCCACATTTCAAACAGTTCTGGTAGATAAAGCCAACCTAAGCAGAATGCAAAGAAACTATTCCTTACCTGTAAAGTCAAAGGCTTGTGCAGAGGCCTGCAAAAAAAAGAGTAGATAAAAAAGTAGATAAAGCCCTTGATATTAATATCCTAGTGAAGTCACTTTTCCTTGATATGTCACATATTCTTTGTACTTTATATATATGGCAGACTGCTTCAAAATCATCTTTTAAGCTATTCATGCCCAGTTTCTCTCCAATTTGACTCCCTCCCCCCCCCCCTCCCACACAATATCTGACACTAAATGGCTCACTTTTCTGGTTACTGGCAGGGGTACTGGGAGAGATTTCAATCTGGAGGGGACAAATATCAAGGGGCAGTGAGACATGTGATTTTGATATGATGGGGCAAACCACAAATTAATCTCACACCCTTGTCAACAGAATGGATTGTCAGCACTGAATATTCCGACTAACATATTTTCCTTCTTACATGTGGAGTAATTCTCATGATGATTATTTTTTTCATTAGAGGCCTGAAAAGTGGGGAGGAATATTTTGTGTTACGTTCACCACAGACCCCCACAGGTTCTACGCCCATGCATGTGCCCCTTGTCCCCACCCCCACCAGCCCCTGGTTATTAGATGTGTACTACTCACGCAGACGGCATGGTAACATTCTTGGCATAAAGAGTCAGATTGGGTTCACCCTTATCTGGTATCATTGCCAACCTCGTCTCTACTTTTTCATGAACCAAAGAGACCAAGAAGTGGCCAGGCGTCTTCTTCAACCAGTGGTCCAAATTTTTCTGAAAAGTTACGGTGAAGTTGGCACCTGCTCTGAAATAAAACAAAAATTTTGCAATTTTTTTTTAAAAAGAAATATAAGTAAACAAAGAATTAAAGGGCAAGATATGAAATATTGCCTTAAAATTAAAAACATCAACTTCTTCAGTTTTGTTATTGTTTGACTTTCGGTTTTTTTTACCCTTCCCACAAACTTCCTCAATTTTTAAAGGAGCCTTGAGATGCCTTAAAACATACTGTAATTTGTTACATGAGTCCTGTGTTTCCTCCTATCTGGATTACTTCAACAGTTTGTATGTGAATTTGCCAGTTTCTCATATAGCAATAGATCCCCTTCAGAGAATTCAGAACGCTGCTGTGTGCCTAGTCTCACTCACTAAAAAGTTTGATCACATCACTCCTGTACTCCATTCATTGCATTGGCTTCCCGTCTCTCAGCGCATCCAGTTTAAGATCCTACTAAGTTCACACTTACTAAGCGATCAACAGGCTTGCCCCTCAATATATCACTGACCTTCTTACTCCTTTGCGTGGGTCAACTACAGTTACGCTCGCTCTTCCTATCATGCGCAATTGCAAATAACTCCTGGTCCACATACCCGCACTCGTTATGGCGATTGTGCCTTTTCTGTCGCTGCGCCTTCTCTTTGGAACGAACTCCCACTTCACGTTCGTGACTCTCCCTCCCTTTGTATTTTCAAGAGACAACTTAAAACATTTCTGTTTGATTCCTAGTTTCTTTTTTCCCTTGGTTTCCTTTGTCTCTTTCCTAATTTGTAAAGCGCTTTGAAATGCTGTATTAAGCTCTATATAAATGTAATTTATTATTACTATTATTACTATTAAAATTATTATTATTATTATAATTATAATTATAATTATAAAATATAATTATAATTATAATTATAATTATAATTATAATTATAAAATATAATTATAATTATAATTATAAAATATAATTATAATTTTTATTACTATTATTATTACTATTATTATTACTATTATTATTATTATTATTATGATGTGTAATATTCCATTATGAGGGTATTCAGTTATATAGATATTCAATTATGAATATTACACGACCACGCAAGTTACAGGCTACCTATAAATAACATGACTCTGCAATTTGTGGATCTCCTTTTTAACTAATTGACCTTTTGGATCCCCTCACCACAAACTTTGTTGGTCATTAAATTTAAAGTAGCTTATCTCTGGGAGATATTTTTGATACAAAGTTCACCTTGTTATCTAAAAAAGTGTACCATCACAGCAAGAGAGATAATATTCCCAGACATATTTTAAGTAAAATAATCTGATAATATTAGTTCATTAAAATATTGACTCACAATATTTACAGATCCAGGGACTAACTGTAAATACACCATCCTAGTCACATGTAACTGAACACTAATTCCCCCTTTCACGTGACCCATTATTGTTGAAAGTTAAAGTTTGGAGGTTTATAGTCTTGTCTGAGGTCAGGGCCCCTTCACCTCATGGCCTTACAACTTAACCCCTGGCCATTGGTAACTTGTCACACCCACATCCCAAAGTTTGCACGATTCAAACAGCCCCATCCTGGGGCGCCACCGAGCACCACATCTACGTGTCCCCCGGGGGACTTCCCATACGGGGAAGACACACACCGGCGCACGCAACCCATATTTACAAGTTACCTCGCAAGTCCCCAATTATATACCTGGGTGAAGATAGGCAATGGAAGATAAATATGAATCTAAGAGACTGACTTCCGTCAGCTTGCGGCTTTGATAAGTCAATTAGGCTTCTTTGCGAGTTCCTGCTTGCAGGAGGATCTAAAATACATACATACATATCTAGGGTTTAAACTACAGCCCTATCACACAGTTCCCCCATGAAATGCTAGACCAAGACCATGACTTAGGTTATAACATTATACTTACTCTAGTTGCAGTCTATGGCTGTTTGCCGGACGCTCTCCACATGCAGGCTTGACAAGGAAGCAGTCATCGGATCCTGGTGCGAGAAAGTAATTTATACGAAAATGTTGAAACGCACAAACCACAGAATATGTACAAAGTAGAAGTTTAATTGCAATGTAAATCTATGTACATAATAAACTACAAAACAGCGAGTACACTTTTACATGCGTACATGTATGTTATCAGTTAATGGCTAACTTTGTTTTCAGTAAGAATGTGATTAGGATCAAAGCCCTTGTGAAATATTCCAGACCTTGACAGTTTGGCAGAGTTTAATGGTCATTGATAGTATTGCCCCAAAATATGCTAGAAAGTACAGTAAAGTGTGTATGTTAAATCATGGAGCTATAATTTACCTGATCCCAGGTTTATAGCTCCATGGTTAAATGGTCACCCATGCTCAAACATCAACAAGCAATTTTACTTCCACTACCATGGCACCCTCAACTAGCAATTTCCATCATTGAGAAAGTTAACTTTTCTCACCTTTGATGGTCTGACAAGAACTTGGAGGGACAGTATCTTCCAAGGAGTATGTTTGTCGTACTTTAGTGTGCTAAAATGTGGGGCCAGAACTAATGGCTAAATACTATTAAGAATCATGGTTTGGCCACTACGACACAATTTTCATAACAGTGTGGTTCAGACAATGACATAATTATGCTAAAGCTGCTCAGGGTATTTGGAACCTTTACTAACTGTTGGCTATCATAACATTCGTGTTGATTTCCCTTAAAACCTTAGACATGAGCTATCAAGTTTCTGGTGTGTTAATGTTCTATTATGGTGTTTAGTAATTACCTATAAAATACACTTGCTTAACTTTACTGATTTCAAGTTATAGTGTCTATTATTTTGCCGGATTCAATTACTCAACTAAGACTCAGATATAGTCTTGGATCTTATGGACTCAGTTTTGAACTCAAATGTTGCAAATTCTACTACAACCACACTGTTTATTATCATGGTCTTCCATGGTTTCATGATATTGTGATGGATATTGCAAACTTGCCAATTACACCTCTTTTTCTACATCTAATGTAATTAACTATCCTTGTTGTCTAACGATGTGTCTCCTAGTAAAGATCTGAGCCATCTGCAAACATAAAACAGCAAAAAGGTTAGCACTTACCTGCTTTATTCAGACCCATCATGGATCCTCTTTGTGGGGGGCTTATCAGGCACAGATGTGCACAGGCACACGCAATGAGGGCAAAGAATACAAGAAACTTCATTTTTAACACGCGGGAGTTACGAACAAATTTATCCAGTTGATATAACTTCTGGCTTTCCGCTTATTGTGTTACTGTGCAAACCGTCTTCACGTCGACAAGATCAAATAATTCTCACTTACCTACGAAAGGAGGTAATACTATTATAGGCCTATATCTTGTTTACAAATACTAAGTTATCTAATCGTAGTAATATTTGATCATATGACTGTAGTTCAAGCAGTTCAAGGATCAAGTTATTGCGTAATCTTATTTTGCTACGGCGGCCTATATAGCCTAATACTGTTTTTTTTTAATTTAGAGAATTATACTTCCATAAATTATAGTTTATTAATGTGTAATAACTTTTTCACACGGATAAATAATAAGAACTTCAAAGAAATTGAGTTGGAATTCAGACACTCCGTAAGATAACATAGGGGTTGCGTGTACCCTTTCGTCACTGTGACGTACGGAGGCGTAGAAGAATCATTATAATGACAATTTACGCACATTGAAACTTAAATTTAGGCTTTCAGAAGTGATTATGCAACCTCCTACTACAATAATAACAGTATGAAAGAGTGTCGTATCGGCCTAGTTAGTGCTGAAGTGAATAGCTTGATCGAAAGTTTTCCTCAACCGATTCAGCACAAGTACGTCACGGGGTGACATGCAGTCACATGAGCGCTTAGGAAAAGTTTGCGAAAAGAGATAATTGCTTGTCCAAAAGTGCTAGGTTTGATCACGTTTTACAGAGTCCCATAAGAAAATGATACAACGTGGCATACATCAATGGAAAGGTACAAATGTAAAGATACAATATAACATACATTTGAAAGGATTAGTGATTGTCGAAAAACCACCAGCTATGCATTTTAAAAGTCCTCCCATGGTTATTTTCTGTAATTTCCTTATTATTTGGCAAGAGGAGCAAATGTGCAAAACGGTACTTTTCAGGCTTTGACCGTTGTTCACGGCTAGTACATCTCGCTAAAAAAGATACATTTAGATTCATATCGTTTTGTAACGTGATGTCTTTTCTACACTTCCGTAGTCAAAATGATTTACTCAAACCTTTGACGGAGTCGACTATAGAAGATGTTATTACTTGACAATGGGAGTTGATTTGACTCGTGGTTAAACTTAACTTGTGACTTGTCCACAGTTTGACCCTTTACTAAACTGCATACAACAACGCCGACTTTATCAGTGTGGCTTAACTTAGAAAAAGTCGAAGGAAAATGTAACTTTGTAAACTGTATCATATGTGGCTATATTTTATTAACACCACGAGGGGAACAATGCATGGAAATGCATAAAAAATAAAAAAGAGGGTTAAAACAAATTATATCATTCATATTTTGCTAAGCAACTAATAAAGTGAAATATCAAATTCGTCCGAAGTTGATTAACTGCGATCAAAGTTTGGAGTAATATCGATTAGATTTTGTGAAATAACTAAATAACCAGGAATCGGAGACTAAAAGGTGAACAGTTTGTGCTGCCGTACATCATGATCAATACTGCATTACCATCAATGAACATGTTTCCTACCATGTATTTTCATGTCAAGCTTCAAAGCACTCATACTGACAGTTTGAGCAGTATGAATGAAGAATGTCCTGTTTTTTACCAGATGCAGGTCTAGAAACTGATCATACTGTCAGTACAAGTGCTTTCAAGCAAAATACGAGAGGACAGTATAAGGTGGTATTAACATTGGGAAATTGTCAAACAAGTTGCTTAAAAACGCTGCAAGTAAATTTGCATGCACGTTTCTCACTCCAGCCCTCACATGTTCTGTTTTTTCTCCATACAGAGCACTTTATCTGAACTCACAGTGATTTTTAGACCAAACAAAAGAAAGAAAACAAATAGTCAAAAATATCAGAGTTTTGTAACAGAAATGTATTCTTGCTATGACTAAATGTAACCAAGTTGCGAAGTAACCGATGTAAAACATAGTGGCCCCATCACGTCCCTTTGCAGGGACGTAGCCAGATATTAGAAAGGGGGTAGGGTGGGGAGCAGAATTTTAAAAGGGGCATTTCTTACAAAGGGAGCATCATTACACTAAGGGAGTGCCATGATGTACAAAGAAAATGTGCCTCCAGAATGTTGCAGGAAATAAACAATAATAGGGGTATTTTATTATGTAGCAGACAAAATTTCAGGGGATAGATTGAGAAGGGTCGCTTAGCTTCCTTCAACCTGCAAAGAGGGCTTTAATGATATTTCCTGCGATTAATTATCGGGGTACTCAAAGGGGGGGGGGGGTGGAGCAATCATTCCCATTGCTCCCCCTGGCCGTATAATAATAAAAATCATACATAATTTTTATATAGCGCCAGACAAACTATGAAATAATTCTTGTAGCGCTTAACATAATAATAACAATTATAACATGCTTTGGTGAAAAGATAGATTTGAAACCGTTCACAGTATTGCACATTTTTACACCTGTTTTTTACACCTGTTTTATGTCCCTGTTCCATCGTGGGCTTGCTTCTGTCTTCACTATGATGTACTTTTACATTCTTGCTGTGTAACATCATCAAGATGTTTTATCCTTTAAAGTTAACCTCACATTACCTTTGATTGCAATGATGGACAAGTTTGGATGAATTTTCTGCTTTTAATGGTTCTCACCTGGTCATATTTTATAACTTTACCCATGTTTATCAATACTGTATCTTCCATACACCAGTGGCGACGATAATTTTTCTAAAACGAAATTTGATTCTTTTTCTGACTTGGTTCCAATATTGTTATAATGGCCTTGATTGGGAAAATTTAAAATCTGTTTCAATCGATAAGGACATTGCAAGCTATTAAAAGAGATTAACAAAGTACTTCTTGACAAATAGTGTCAGAGACGAAAAGAAGGTTGCAGTATTCCTGAGCCCTCTCATATTTTGTATCTTTACCCCCGTTTATAGTTTCCTACCGCAGTATATAGGTCATCCCCATGTCCCCTTTGTCCACTTGGCTCTGTTCTTGCTGGGCTTTATTTCTTTTACACTCCTGATGTGTAAAGTTATCAAGAAGTCTTATCCTTTATAGTTAATTTTGCATGACTTTGATTGAAATGATGGACAACTTCGGATGACATTTCCCATTAATCAGTTGCTTTGAACCATCATGCACAGAGTTTCGAGGACATCTGCACCAGAATAACCGAAGAATACCTGGAGAAAATATAAAGAAGTAAAATCCATCTTAGCTGATGCCAATTTAATTAAACATTTCTGAGACGTATGGTTTGATACCATGGGGAAGAAGAAAGCCAAAAACCTTGTTTAAGTAATGAATAATCCTATATCTTTTATGCCATGGTACCATGGCATAAAAGATATAGGATTAGTGCCATGGCACCATGGCACTAATCCTATATATTCTACACCATGGCAGCATGTATCTTGTGTGTCTCAAATCAATACAGCATTTATACTGAAAGCAATATCAAAAGTGTCATAAGTTCCTTACCATACCTTCAATTTTATTTGTTTAAAAAAATACTTTTTGTTTTGTTTTTTTGTGACAAAGTATCGCATTATTGATGAGAAAACTGTGACATCACAGTGAGACAGCCACCCACTATTGCCTCCCATTGATGTATTGCAATAATTTGATATAAAACAGCCTACACCATCAGCACTGACATGTAGGTACAGTTGAAACACTATAAACTATATGCATGGCCTGGGGTCCATTTATTCTTGTATTCTTATCTGTCTGTAAGGATTGTCCAATCAGCAGTCATGGATACATCATGTGACATATGAGATATGGATGGAAACCACAAGCACAGCATAGAGTTACGGATCATACCCTTTTTGGCTAAACTTTTTCCCCCCCTCTCCTAAATCATGATTCAATCAGAAATGAATGTAGAAAATCATGACATCAGATCCTCAGTAAAAATTTACTCACCGTGCAGATTTCCTCTCCTTAATCATGACACCGATCGGGAATGGGGAATGAATCAATCCTGGACAAGATCTCCTTTAATTATATTCACGTTTGTAGATTTTGGCTTTTGGCTTTATCTTCCAAGTTAGTCTTTAATCTCAAATACTGCAACACAAAAGAAAAGAGAAATAAGATTGACAAGATAACCTAGAATGCACAAATAAAACATCAGCTTAAAGGCATTGAAGACTCGCCCCAAACTGTGTGCCGCCATCTGAAGAAGTTACTCTCTGTTACTTGCAAGTTAAGTTTTGTTCATGTGGCTACAAAATGCAGACAGTAATGAAACGTGATACCTTGTTATCTTTAACTGGACCTGAAATGTCCATCGCTGTATCCTTTATATACAGTGCTGTGGGTATTGACTGCAGCTGTATGTACTGACTGTACACTAGTGTCTTATTACCGACGTAGCAAGCTGTGTGTGTGTATTTTCT
This sequence comes from Apostichopus californicus, assembly GCA_020650975.1. Taxonomy (NCBI): domain Eukaryota; kingdom Metazoa; phylum Echinodermata; class Holothuroidea; order Aspidochirotida; family Stichopodidae; genus Apostichopus; species Apostichopus californicus. The sequence goes on from JAIPMN010005258.1 coordinate 30,231, forward strand.
GGGATCGATGGTGGTGTCTAACACTTCTGTTACACCTCATTCGAAACTAGGTCAGATTACCAGCATTAGACATTTCTTTTTGCGCGAGTCTTCGCACCCTTTAATGCAAAAAGATTGGTAAGTCTAAGATGCTCCTCGAAAACATCATGCAGGTGTCAAATCTTATTAGATCAGCCATTTTGGTGGAATTGGAGAGTAGATTATGCGGGACCGTAGTAACCATTTGATCGATCGGGCATAAAAAAGACGACCGTCCATGTCTGATGACTAAGCCTACATCCATCCTTGCGGATCCACTGGATGAAAATATCAGACTATCAACAGCTTTGAAACAACTTTTGTGATGCAAATACTCTTGAAAATGGTTTAATTGATGGTTGCTATGTCAGTTGGGGTAATTATGAATATTTGATTTGATTTTGATTTGATTTACCACAGATAATATATATATATATATATATACATGTGGAGGGAAGTCCTCTGGTAAGGGTTTGCAATCTTGAGAAAAACCAATTTGCATGTTTCAATCCTGGTGAAAATTGCTAACTTGTTACTGTCCATCATTGTTACTGATAAATATAGCACGAATAAATACAGCATGAATGATTTAATTATTTTATGATTTAATTATTGGTTGCTATGTCAGTTTTGGGGGTAAATATGAATATTCATGGTAATGATTTGCAATCTTGAGAAAACCAATTTGCATGTACAATCCGAGTGAGAATTGCTAACTTGTTACTGTCCATCATTGTTACTGATAAATATAGCATAAGAAATGTCTCGGACATATTTAGGCCAAACTTGTTAAATATTGGAGGCTGAGGGGGCTGCAGCTTTGTGCAGCATAGAACACAATCTTATGTGCTATGCAGTTTCCCACAATAAATACTGCTAGTCTGCTGAGATAATTATATTGTGTAAAAGTAAGTTGGCCTGACGTTTCGATCCTAGCAGGATCTTCTTCAGAGGCTAAATGACAAGTACAGTAACAGAAGGGACAAAAACATGCACAGAAAACAGACAGGTTAATGAGCACGGTGAACACAATGAGATAGATGAAAGGGGATTATAAGTAGACAATGGATGGAGATAAGAAAGCAACAGGGAAAGAGGAGAGGTGGGAGATAAACAGTGGAGGGACAAAGAGAGGATTAAAGGAACAGGGTAGGGAATAAACTGGAGAGGGACAAAGACAGAAAGGTGTGGAGAAAAAAGGAGGGGAAGAGAGCTGTGGGAGGATGAGTGAAAGGGGGGGGGAGGGAACAAGGGGAGAAGGAGTGGGGGACAGAAGAACAGTTAGTCATGTCCTTCCTGAATGTTCAGCCCATGAGGTTGAATGGTGCGAAGGCTTGCATCCAGAGCCTCTCTCTGCTGATACGTACTAGGTCAGGGCAGCTACCTAAGGATTCAATCCCCTGTAGGGACATCTCGTTAATGGTATGGTTGGGAAGGTTAAAATGTTCTCCAACTGATAATTATATTGTTTGATTTTGATTTTGATTCAGTCTGGCTGCAGGGGATTTCTTGCGGCAGCTGCAGCTTTTTCTCTCTGACACGTCTTATAAATAAGACACCTACAACGATCATTTATTAATTTTTAATATAGGTTTTAAAAAGTGGCTGTGTTGTCGGGTAATATAACAACCATAATCTTACTGATTTACGGCTCTCTATGGCTTGCTGGACCCACAGAAGTTCCATAGCGACGTTTTTCCGTAACGCTTGCAGTTGTGTCAGATCTTGAGGGTAACGTGATGTACCTGAAGAGGAAGATGACAATATAAAAATTCTGGTCACTCAGCGTCATTCATTTCATTGCTAGTTGTGTAGTTCAAAAATGTTCCATGACCAACAGTAGGGAACCAAAGCAATTTCTTGTAGAAATTTGTGACAAGTTGTTCTTCATAAGATTTTAAATAAACCAGGGTTTTTTCGAACATGTCATCTCTGCCTTTCTTCCTTTCTCTTTTTCATATCTTTGTCTTCTTTCTATATGTAAGGAAATCTGTTTTTATTGCTCTGTAGCATATACCCAGATGGACACTATTAGGCTACCAGCCTACCAGGGAATTGCCACAGTCGTTGATAGCCTAAGCTTAATAGGCAAAGGCACAATGTTGTCTTTCAGTGACAGTCTAACGTAAGTAACACTTGAGTAATTTCAGTACAGTTATCGACAAGCAACAAGTGCTTCTTACGACATGTTGGCCAAGTACTAGAGCCATCGTTCAATTGCAATGCAGTAATGAGTTTAAACTTCAAATAACCCTAAAGAAGGCAGGAATAGGAAAGTATGGAATCCATTGTCAGATGGACACCCCAAAAAGTGCCACCACAAGGTTTCTAACATATCAAAGAAAAAAACAACAAGTTTACCCATTGCAGACTCCTCTCCTGAATCCCAAACTGAAGTATCCTCCCACACAGACGAAGAAGCAAGTGAACTCACTTTTGTCAACATAGTAGAGTCTCCATCTACAGCACTTATGCCATTTTTCAATCCATTATTTGACTGCGAAAGGACAGAAAGTTCCGTCGAATCGTGAGATAAAATGGGCGACGAAGATAATAAGTTTTGCTCATTGTCGGGAAGACGTTGATGCGAAATAGGAGATGGAGGTATGAAAGAAGTTGTACCATTCTTAGTTTCTGTTTTCCTTTTTTCCTCTATCTCCCTTCCCTCTGCGATGACTTTTGACTTTCCATCGGCTTCTTTACTACTCTCCCCGTTACGATCAAGGGATGTCACCTCTCCTGAGGAAATTTCAACTTCATTCCCTCCGCAGTCGGTCGATAATTTCTCACCGACCTGCATGGTCGTAGTTTTTCTGGAAGTTTCATTTTGCTTGCTTTCATTATCAACATTCTGTGTTAGTCCAGCTTCATTCTCTTCTCCACCAGATTCTAGCCTTTGCCCTTGCTTCTGCTTCTTCAAATTCTGCCCATCTTCATCTGTCACCCCCTCTTGCAGCCTCTCATCGACTGTTCCACACTCTCTATTCTTATCACACCTTTCATGAACATTTTCACCTGAAAGTTCCATCTCAGAGGATTCCAAATCACTCTGCACTCTCTCTTTGCCATCACTTCTCTGCTGTCCTATCTCCATCTGATTAAATTCTGACTCTTCCATGCTTCCTCTCGATGGTCCATCGTGCTCCTCTTCTGTTCGAAATTCTTCAGAATTTCGATGGCACTGTCCATCGCTCAGATCTCCAATTGCCAAATCTTTCTGATGTAAACTGTTGTCACCCTGGCTCATGATTTTTCTTGATTCTGTTTCCATTTGTAAATTCTTCGTAGAATCATCATCATCGTCATAAGTTTGACTTTTTCCATTCATCTTGGTATTCCTTCCATCAACTGTTTTAAGGTCCTTGTTTGGTTCACTTGCTAATTCTTGTCCCACTGAGCCTTCCACCATTTTGTTTTCCATATTCATATCTGAAGTGTCACAAAACTTTTCAAAATTCTTGTTATCTAACTCTTGTTGACTTCTATCTGATTTTTTACTTCCGGTTTCATCTGTGTTTTCTTCGTCGCTCTTAAAATCTCCATCAACCAAAGAGGTCGTTTTACTAGATAGGGTGCTACTCTCTACAGATGCAATACTGGAGTATTTTTCTGAGGTGCTTACTACATAGGTCCCTGTGTCAGAGTCACTGTTTGATGTACCAGCCATATCTACTACTCTTCTTGCCTTGTCTGGAAAATTTCTCTCAGTCAACCTTCTCATGAACATAGCAACCTCTGGCTCCTGAAAGTAACACCACAAAAGATTTGATGAAAATTCATGTGAAGCCAATTTCAACATTACTGTACATGACGTGTTTGTACTGTACATCTTAACTTGAGACACCATTGGGCAGATACCCTGAATGCGACTTACCCCATCCACCCCCACCCCCCCCCCCCCCCTCATAACTAAACCTATCACAAGTTAGCAATTGAGACTGGACCACTTATTACAAGACAAAATAATATTTTAAAGTTCTTTCAAGCACAGACCCACTCATCTATACAAATTTCCACGGTAAAGGAGCTTTACCGCAATAATGCCTAAAATGAGCAACTTTTTTGTTATTAAAAAACTTGAATACCCCCCTTAAAATATTTTAGATAAGAGTTTTCTCAATTATAAAGATACAGTAATATAGCAATAGGCTT
>JAIPMN010005259.1:0-14013 GCA_020650975.1 Apostichopus californicus
CCTAACCCTAGTTAAAACTTGTAGTATTAAACAGTACTAGGCCTAGTAATATTACTGTCCACTATGCCCTCGAATTTTTAACTATTTAGTAGCCCTAAGTAGTACCGTGACTTATCAACTCCCTGATTTTTCCATATTAACGCAAAAAATGAAGGGAATCTATGCCGACTGGAAAGTTTACGAAAAATACGAGACGTTGCAAATCTAGCACTAGCTACATCATATTCGACATTTAGCGCTAGTCTGCACGTTATAGGATACGGTGCTTTCGTGTATATGTGTATGATGTACGTTAGGATACAGGTACTTGGAGCAACCAAAACCAAATAGGAGCACCATTTTCGTTGACCAAAAAAATCACACTTTTCGGGGGAGTTACAACTTTTCTGACAAATATGAGTAAGATTTATGCCAGTATTAAACAAATTAAAGAACGGTATTAATTCTAATATATGCGGACATAAAAAGAATTTATGTCTTTCATTAATACATCTTGTGCCCGAATAAATACAATTTTATGAATATATGGCGACATTAAATGGTATATATACCGGTATTAAATAGAATTATTACGGGCATTAATAGAATTAATACGCGCATTAAATATAATTAATACGGGCATTAAATATAATTAATACGGGCATTAAATAGAATTAATACGGGCATTAAATAGACCAATCACATCAGCAGGATTCTCTCTTGTTCATCTGATCTGATCTCCGCGCCAACCTACAACTTACTGATGATACATTGTCATTGTCTTCATTAAAGAGTCTTCCAAGCTTTGCGTAGCGTAATGCTCTTCGAAGAATATCAAGACGGTTCAAAGCATTGCGAACTGGTAAAACATCGGACTGGGATTGAGGGTCAACATTTGTCAATAACCTACAAGTATCGTTCGCTTCTCGACGAAAATCATGCAAAAATTGTTCTTTGTCTGTCATGCGTGCCATTGCGTTGTATGTTGTACCTTGCTTGCTAGCTACAACTACGCTGCTTTCACGCTGGGGGATTAACACTAGCTCAGAGCGTGGTAAAAAATTCGCTGATGTGATTGGTCTATTTAATACCCGTAATAATTCTATTTAATGCGCGTATTAATTCTATTTAATGCCCGTTTTAATTATATTTAATGCCGGTATTAATTATATTTAATACTATTATATATTCATTTTCATGTTTTTGATACCGGCATAACATTTAATTATTGCGGGCACAAATGTATTTATGAAGGACATAAATGCTTTTTATGTCCGCATATATTAGAATTAATACCGTTCTTTAATTTGTTTAATACTGGCATATGAAGCTGTATGGTGATTGGCTGAGAATTAATGCCGGTATTGAATAGAATTAATACCGGTAATAATTGTAATTCGTACGGACATTAAATTAGCAATTATTTCCCGTATGACCTACCATACACGTACCCTGTACGCACATTTTGCACATATTACCATATTTACATATCACGCCTTTGGAAGCCCAAGGGTAAACGTCGGTACGGAACCTTATGTTATGACGGGCTTAATATATCGAAATAAGTTTGTTCTTGATAACGCAATACAAAAATCCGACTTACTTCTGTTGCCTTTTGATACATGGTCAACATGACTGCGAGGATTCACCTATTGACAAAGTAATCCATTTAAAATGCCTTCATTAGTAATAACATACGACTATATAAGTCGTAGTTTAGAGAAAGGTAGCCTATAACGCAACACGACTACATAAATGAACTGTCACGGTCTCAGCTGAGCCGCCGCGTCACAAGTGTGTCACTGGCTACATCACAGAAATATTTGCGCTAGTTAAACAGATAACTCGTTAACTCGACTTGGGTTCTGCTGAACATTCACACCGCTACATATATTACATGATGGGAAAAACCGTCACATATTTGTCAACACTCATAACAAAGCATGACGTAATCATGCCCTTCTTCTCAATTACCTCATTTACCCGCCTCTTTTACCCTCCTCAAAAGAGATGCATAAATCACACACTATACTACCGGCGTTGCCCATGCAGTTTAACATTAAGTCAAAAATGGATATCGGTATCGGCCGATATTTGCAATGTCGGTGGCATATCGGTGTCGGAAAAATTTAGCCTCTTGGCGATAACGGCAAACCGATATTGAACATTTGCTTTTCACAACAAAGCAACCTCTTGTTACTTTCGATGATTTATTAGTCCGTTCTAAAAAATCCATCTCTTTAACCTCAGTTGCGTTTAATAGCCAGTGGTCAATATTCCGATCAACTGGTCAAAGAAACAAGACGAAAGTTCTGAAAAATATTTACCGATAACAATTAGTAAACAGACCGGTTAGGCCACTTAACGTTAAGAACATTGCAGTCTTTGTCGCCCTTTAAAGTAAATTTCACCAGTCTGTCTGCTGTGTAATATAACAGTAGATCTGACCCAGTGACCTCTCACTTTTTTTAGGATCTGGGCATATCATTAAATTTGAATTTGGGCACTGTTACGCTGAAGCCAATGACTAAATTTCACACCCAAAAATCACGATTTATAGATATTTTTACAAACTAAGAAATCCCGCTCCATTAGGAAACACACTCGCACGATTGAAGATGTGATTATATCCGAGAGATATTGTATCAAATTAATAGGAGACCTTCAGTTTCGAAGTTGACGAACATGCTATTAGGCCACGCAAAGAATAGCACGAAAAATAGGCCAAAATCACCTTTCTGGGTTGAATAAGTTCAAGATGTTTACTTTGTACAACTTCTAGGTGATTGGGAATGAAAATCCGTAACGATCACAAATCCCACAGTGCGCTTAGACGCCAGTCACGGGACGTTTCTGGATCGAATAACGCTAGCAGTCACGAGTGCGGCGGCCATCCTTTAATACAGCTTATGTCAAGTCGATTGAAGCTAAGATATGTACAAGAGTTGAAATTGAAAACTATTTACTTCCACTTCACCATAACATAAATGAAATTGAACATATAACATTTGAATAAACAATACAAATACATTCCATAGGAATTAAGCAATTGATTTATACAAATGATGTGACGTGGGGGAGACCTGGCAGAAGCAGAGCTTATCAAGGCCAGGCCACCAACAAAAACACCCCCCCCCCCCACCACCACCACCAAAACACACCTAAACATAGGAAAAGAAACTAAAAACTTTAAACGCGCTTATTTAATAGAGACCGTTTTAGTTGTTTTCTAAAATGTAAAAGTGATTTTGAATTGTTGACCTGGGTATCTAGGGTATTCCAAAACCTAGCAGTTAGTTGTGAAGTTGCAGAATAGGTATGTTCACGAAATAAATTTGATTTTTGTCTGGTATTATGGTCATGAATTGTATAAGTAGGAGTAAAAAAAAGATAAAAACTTTGTTGGTAGCAAGTTTTCCCGCAACTTGAACATAAAAATACCCAACTGATAATGATAAATATCAAAATTGTCAGTAACTTAGGCTCACTAATAAATGGGAGGTATGATCACGTTAAGATGCATTACAAATTATTCTTACAGCTATTTTTTGTAGGAGAAAAAGGGAGTTTACTTTATTGGGAGAAGAGTTTGCCCAGGATATAGAACAATAATGAAGATGAGGAATTATTAAAGTTTCATAAATAGAGAGTAGAATATTATTTGGAATAAATGATTTAATTTTATACATTACACCTGCAATTCTAGCAAGTTAACATAAGTTTATACTTCATGAATATGTGGCTTCCAATTCATATGATTATCAATTATCACACCAAGAAATTTAGTAGTACTAACGTTACAAATCAGCTGATTATCAATCTTTACATTTATATCACAGACCGCTTTTTGGTAAGGACGAAACATCATAAAGTTTTGTTTTATCGATGTTTAACGCTAATTTATTAGCCCGAAACCAAACAGATACTTTTTTTAGTTCCTGATTAACAATCGCTGAGCCATGTTGTAAATTTGTGTGATTGAAAAAAAAAAATATGAGTGTCATCGGCAAATAATATAAAAGAAAGAATCATTGAAGTTGCCTGAATATCATTAATATAAATGAGAAAAAGTAGAGGACCAAGAACAGACCCTTGGGAAACTCCACATGTAATTGAATTCATGGTGGAAGAGTTAGACTTAAAAGTTACAAACTGTTGTCGATTACTCAGGTAGCTAGAAAACAACTTAAAGCAGTCCCTCTAATACCATAATGAGAACGTTTTCTTAAGAGGGTGTCATGATTTACGGTATCAAGTGCCTTTGACCAGTTCAAAAAAAATCCAATCCCAAAGTGTTTATTGTTAAAAGCATTTGCGACTTTGTCGATTAAATCAATAACCGCCAGATATGTTGCATGATTTGGACGAAACCCATATTGATTATCACTAAGTATATTATATTTGGCAAGATAAAATTAAATTTCGATTAAAAACTATCTTTTCAAGGATCTTGGAAAGAAATGGTAAAAACTCACTGCATGTACAAAGTCAATGGCTAACTCCAAAGGTTTTGTCTCATCCGCGGCTGTTTTTACTTGCAAGTAGCGAGTGGGTGACCGCTTCCAGCCGTGATTACGTGACTGAAAGTCTTTTGTAGGTGAGGTTCGTGTTTGCACTGAAAACGTGCGTTTCAAGTGCGAAATCGCACTCCGCCCTGTGTATTTCGCGCGCTGCTGTAGCCTAGGTTGAAACGTTAGGCTAGCCGAGCCTCGCCTAAACCTAAACTTATCCATTGCAAATTTCCCTTCTACAAAGTTTACATGTAGGCCTGACTAAACTAATATATTCTATAATTATTTAATATTGTTATATAACTATGTCTTACCTTTACAAAATCAGTTAATCCGACCATCGACTCCCACACGAGACTGGCGAATCATGCTACAGTGTCATCAAGGATGCTGCATGCAAATATTCTGCCACGCTGTACTAAAAACAGTGAATAAATTAAATTTTACCTCTAAAGATAGGTCTTCATATAGAGTTATTACACATACTGACATAGGGGAGGGTTATAAAAAGTCATAACTTTTTTCTTTCATGGCATGGAATTTTTTATTCACAGAGGTTATCGAGAGGTCAATGATTAATGATCAGAGTTTTTATATAGTCAAAGAAACCAAGTTTCAGGTCATAGGTCGTAGATTATTGTTTTATGGTTTTCACAAAAATGTCCCCATGCTAGTAGGTTTCAACTGGTTACCTCATGAGCTGACCAAGGTCAATGAGGGGGATGGGCATTTTGGGGGTCCACTGGCAGGGGTACCACTCTAATATAAATTACTGGAAATGCCCATCCCTTACATATGAAGTGATACCTATCATTTTCCAGTAGGTTTCAACTGGTTACCTCAGCTGACCTAGGTCAATGAGGGGGATGGGCATTTTGGGGGTCCACTGGCAGGGGTACTCCACTAATAAACATTTCTGGAAATGCCCATCCCTTACATATAGAGTCCTGCCAATCATTTTCCAGTAGTTTTCAACTGGTTACCTCATGAGCTGACCTAGGTCAATGAGGGGAGGGGCATTTTGGGGGTTCACTGACAGGGATACCCCACCAATACAAATTACTGGAAATGTAAGTCCTAACCATCATTTTCCAGTAGGTTTCAAGTCGTTACCTCATGAGCTGACTTAGGCCATCCGTGAGGGGTCAATTATTGATGATTGGCGAAGCTACCCCACCACCAATAATCACTGGCGATGGCCATTTGTTGCTCTTGGGTCCATACCTGCCACATTGTACTTACTTTGATGTGTTACCAATGAAAGCTGATCTAGTTTAGCTTAAATGAATTTAAAATTGCCCTCCCAGCCACACCCACCACAGCAGGTTTGCCAGTCGTTTGGTTTCATATACAGGAACGCACTGTGAACATTGTGATGTACAAGGCAATTGGTTACCTTCCCAGCTAACCAAACCCACTGGGCTCCCGCTCTATGACGTAAATGAAAGTTATTTTGTGTCAACTAGTTTGAAAACATCAACAGTTGTGTCAACTGCTGTTTCTCCTTCTATAACAATTTGGAAACTAAGACCTCTAGGAATATACTTTTTTTAAACATCCAGAAATTACAGTATTGCTATAATTTGCGGCCAATAAAGACTACCTTTAGTTCCTTGCTGTAGTAGCCTTATAGTTTCACCATGACAGAGGCTAATGCTTCACCTGGTCTATGTGTCATTCTGTAATTTAAATGAGGTTAGAGAACTGCACTACTAGGGAATAATGGATCAATTAATGAAATAATTGCTAAATACAGTATGTTTGATGAAACCAATCAACTTGTAATATAATTCATTCATAATTCTACCCATACTGGGGTTTTCGTTGAAGTTATTTCCTGATAATGCTGCTGCTAATCATGTGGAAGGAAGTTAACTATCCTTTATTGTTCAGTGTTTATTGATGAAACCATTTGTTTTAATATATTGGTTCTTATACAAATACGCATAAGGAAAACGTCTGCAAAATTATGAAAACATAGGCAAGGGTCAGTTGTCCCCTCCTTCGGAAAATGGTATTCAGATTAATACTTGTCTGCAGACAAAATGAAAGTCTTTGCATTGCATTTTTCAAACTACACAAGGATGATTCCAGCCAGAGGTTTCACGGTACATCAATTCAGTCGGTAGAACCATTTACCAATTTCTACTGCTAATGAAGATGCAGACACTGTGTCGTCGGGTGATTCCTGTAATAACAAGAAGATGGTCGATTGATGCACCAATTTCTCATCCAATGATTGATTGGGTTATCAGGCATCTTGCAGTGACACTTCATTACATGTTTCACTGCCATATTCACCAAACCCTCTCATGACTCACACCATTACAATGGAACAGCAACAGAAATAAATATGATTCATTCTGTGAAAAAAAGGCCAGTAGTTACTGCATGCCTTTTAAAACATGCACAGTACAGAACTACTGGTAGGCCTATACGGCCTTTGACACGTAATACTACTAGGTCCGGTCACTATGCCTTGGCTAATTAGTAAAATTTTGTTACCCGCTCCATGAGTCTCCAATAGTGCCAACTTTCATTAACCTCGCTCGACTGTAACCTGTAACTTAGGCAAGGCCAACGGCAGTTTCACCAACACAAAGTTAGCTACCTATGCACGCTCTAATCAATTTGTAAATTGAAATTTGAATGCTCAATGTTACGTTATTGCCTGTATAGTTTAGCTGATTCCCCCTTTCTCTTGACAATTTAGGCCTAACTATACTCCCAGTCCTATATGATGGTACAGCCTAATTCGCTTCAATCAAATTGTCTGGGGGCTCGCATACAGCTAATTTTACAACGTAGCCTGCCTAAGGCTAGACCCGATTGTATTAATATAGCCTAACTTATACAAACTGGTTCAATGGTTTAACTGTGTTAGGATACACAGGATTCGTCGATTACTGACAGTATTTCAGTGTCAACTTCGATAAGCCAAAAATGATACGAAAAGTTCGAATAAGTTTATCAGCTGAGTTTGTACTATGAAGAGATTAATTAAAAAGCCATCCAAACACTTTTCAATGAAATACCTTGGATTAGATAGCAAATTATCTCTAAAAACTGAGTGCAGTACAGCGTCCATCTTCACACTATCGTGGAGACGATAGGCGAGATAAACTCCACGGTTTCACCGTTTGTTGGGCAGAGGAAGTGTTGTCGTGAAAACTCGGAATTCCGATCTTTAATATATTCCGATTTAATTTTTGATCAATATACAACAGAAGAGTTTAGTTATGAACATTCAGCAAAAAAAAAACAACCGCGGGTTGATCGAAGCTCAGCGAGTTTGTCGCGAGTCTGTCGAGAAGAGCACTTCCGGCTGAGGTCACGAAGTTAATAAACATTGCTGTAACGGCTGAAATCCGAGGTCAGGTCTCCTACTGATAAGTGAACACAACATAATTAAGACTGAACATTCCCGCTGACACCTGTTTTGGCCTTGCAAATATTTTTGGCAAGAATCCAAGAAAGTTGTAAACATGGCATATTCAGACTACGAACAATGCACCGCCGTCAAACACAATGTAAGAAGTAACTTATGTGAAATTGATAAACCTTCGATAACACTAAGTATATAACTTAAGTAGTAGCCAATCACACTTACTTGCACAGTGCTTCTGAGGCTCCGCTGAGAATAACAGTTATAACACGTGGAAAACCCGTACTAAATCATTTCAATATTGCGTATAATTGAAAAAGCTGCAAAGAGTATCATGGATGCAGTTTGTTAAAACATCAATGACTGATGTAAAGCTTGTATTTTGAGATCAAGTTTGCGTATCACAATTTTTTGCCAGTTGGTTTACGAGATATTTCAAAGACGAAGCATTTGCTAATTTGGCCAGGCTTATAGTTGTTAGAATAGCCGACTAATGGTAGAATATGATTTTTCACGGAAATAAAAAAAAATGAAGTGTTTTCGTTTTTGGTTCTGATCAACACAAGAGGTAGTAAAGTTCTATGCCAGGATACTCTAATGTCTTATCTACATGAAGTCAGTTTTATCTATTGCACGATGTCACCTTGTATTAATTTTGCTAAGAAATTCCATTTGACGACAGTTTGTATAAGACTTTCAGCCTAAGTGTTGAACGTAGTTGGTGAAACGGAGTAACGAATCAGACAACAGAAGTAAAAGAAAGGATAGGCGTGTGTTTTTCCAAACACAAACAAACAAAGCACACAGTTTCAAGCATATCAACTTGGTGGGAATATGATCGTTCATTTAAAAAGAGATTAGGATTAGTGTTATAGAATACGCAAATATTAGTTTTTAATCTAATTTACTAACTGGATTCCGCAAATGAGTGTTATACAAGTGGTTACCGTTCGTCAGTATCGGACCGGTATCCGGACTGGAATATCGGATATCGGCCAATCCGATATTGGCGATATCGCCACAGCACTAGTCCGTAGTATCTTGTATGTTTTCCTAATAATTCAAGAGTATATTGATAATATATTTAAATGTTTCAATAGGGGAAATGCCTTAAGAGTATCGAATCAGCTCTGTGTGCAGTTTTGGCGTGTGTGACCATTATTTGACTTTCTAGCATATATGTGGGCAGTACACGTTACCTTCTACCTCAGGGACGTAGCCAGGGGGTGAGGGGGGCAGCAACTGCAAGTGTCGAAACAATGTTAAAAACTGTTGTTTTTTTTTGTGAGGAATTTTGTCAGTGTTCTTTTGATCTTGAATACTCGTCAGCTCCGTTAACACGATTATACTCGTAGTAACATTCAGGCCTACTGATTCAGCTACTTATTTTAGCAGATGCAATTGTCTAATTTTAGCCTATAGCCTATTACAAGCCTACAGTTGGACACTGCGTAATAAAATACATATAGCCTACCTAACCGCACTCGATGGAGTGTCACGAACCGTATGCACAACGACGACGACAACGTGCGTTCTCATCCTTTCTATGATTCGTCATAAGTTATTGCACGAACATCATGTTATGAAGCTAAGCTAGCAATCGTACGTGATACGCTCGTCCTATAAATAATTATTACACTCCTAATACACTGCGATAACGATATTTGTTTTTAGGCCACTGCCAGGGGCGGACTGAGTCTTCAAACCGGCTCGGGCATTTTTCAACTAGACCGGCCAATTATTCATATGTTACTTACTAGTGATCGCCTTCCTGGGGGAGGGGTCTAAGGAGAGGGGTTGTTATCCTCCCCATTGAATTTTTTTTGGAAAGTTTTGGAACGCCTAGATGCAAAATGGTGCTATATTTCTCAATTTTGTAGGTTACAATAATCCTTTAAAAAAGACCCAAAAATAATTTCCAGAAGCAACACTTGATTAAACTGAGGAAAGTTAAAACGAAAACAAAAACATGTTTTAGACTAGATTTTAATTAGTTTTTCAAGCATTTTGTGACAACATGCTTGAAAAAAACCTAAATAAAATCCACTAAAACATATATGTGCAATAACGCGAGCACATGTCATGTCTACGAGAGTAGGAGCCTACGCAGTTCGCTGCTTCTGGCAGCCACACCATCAATGATATTTTTAGTGCAAGTTTGGCCAAGATCCTTTTTTCCACAGATTTCAACATGAACGCCTCAAGATGTTCTTGTGTCATTGAACCTCTCAAACGGTTTTTGATTCTCTTCAAGGCAGAGAAAGAACGTTCACATGTCACTTGTGACACAGGTAGCGTTACCAGCAGCTTGTAGGCAAGCCCAATGCTCTTGTAAGCATCGGTGAAAAGGTTCAATTTGAGGAGCATCTTGTAGCAGCAGAGATCGAGGACAGTCTTGACATGTCTGATTCCCAGTTAAAAATATATTTCTACAGAGCCCGTATGTATTCTATTATAACTACTGTGAAAATGGGCTGTAAATTTTAACAGGCTCCTCAGCCCATCGGGCCACCGGCCCACCGGGCATTGCCCAAATGCCCGTGTGGCCAGTCCGCCACTGGCCACTGCACATCTGGCTGTCTTACAAAATATGAAAGTTTATATTGTCGATCAGTTAAGTTCGTCAAATGTATTAAAGTCCAGACATTGGAAAATAAAAAAGAATCATCCTACTGGAAAAATTGTAAAAGAGCACTACGTTTGTGCTTCTGATATAATATGTAAAAGAACATGTAAAAGAATTCAAACAGGAAACAAAATCTGCTGATAATATGATATCATATGATAATGATGAAACTGGCAAAACATTATATCAGATAGCATCTAAGGGCCTTCAATTGTTCAAACATTTCACGGGAAACCCCCTCCCCTTACACCCCTCTCCCATATCAATCGCAAAATGTGCTCCCCCTTGCAAATTTCTGGCTACGTCGCTGCTCTAACTAGCCATATATAGGCCTAGATGACAAGTAAAATAGTTTCTTAAATTCATGTGAAACATTTAATCAACCAATGGAATTTCCCTTACAACTCTCGCTAGAAAATTAAGATTAGGCATTTGTGTATACCTCGGAGCGAGGTTTACAATAAGTGACAATCCTTCCTGTATCAACACTCTCTTTTAATTCAACTACCATGGAAGTTATAATTTTTATCGCATGGGCTAAGATGTCGGTTCAATACTGCCCTCTCTCTCTTCACGGCCCTGACGTTGTACGGAGTCATAGGTAAACACAACTCTGGTGTTTTTTTGATGAATTCGATGCTACTGACGCCCTTTATTTAGACATACAGTTGCGCGTGGTGTCATCTAAATGGTTGACAAACAAGGTTCTGGGTGAAAAAAATCTTGGCTTAGCTGTGAACAGTATACGCTTGGGTAGTTTTAAATTCGGTCATACGACACTAGGCGTGTAATTTGAAAAATTGGTACAAGCCGAACAGGGTGACTTGCTTGTTTACTCCAGTGGTCATATTATATGTGCTTATTATTTTTGCTACATTTTCTTCTCGTCCCGGAGATTCATATATTATCAGCGTTAATAGATTAACATGCCAATTAGGTTAAATTTGGAAAAATGTGCTACAAAAGGATTGAAGGTCTATATTGTAGATTACAAAATGTTGCTGCTTAATTAAAAGAAAATGGCATAATCTGCTTGGTATTGAACAATATTTGTGGAAGCACTATGATGCAAAGAGCAGCATATAGGCGGTTTTGTGTTCATGGCGGAAAGCTAAGATGTCAAGACGAATGCAACTGTGTGAAGTATAAAGCATATGCGCGAGTAAGACAATCAATACAATATGTCGATATATCAATTTAAGCTCTAACTACCAGTGCATGTTTATATGCATTATTATCTCATCCCTACACGTAGTGTACTAGGGGTGAGCTATTGTACTCCATCGACAATTTTCTTGTTTTTGCCAATTCGGTACTAAAATTGCTGCCCACCTCACACCCCATTGAGGCACTGAATTGAAACGTGGTGCGTTGGTCCGACTTAATGGGGTCCCATAGGGTGACACTGTAATATGGGTAGACTTGTTTGTGTTTCGGGTAAGAGGTCAAAGGTCACATGACCAAAAGCGTTTTGATTATTATGCGATTACGAATATGACAAAAAGGCCACAATCCTCAAAATCATTTGGCATATCAGATTACACATTTTCAGCGCGTTGAATAATGAAAAACACAAAAGAGCTTGTAAAAAAAGCAGACCAGAGGCCAAATTTGTGCCAAAAGCATTGTCAAGGAACTCCTTAGCCATAAGGCCTACGGACTTCATGTTTGGTGGGTTTGTGCCTAGGCATATGTCGTAGCGCCTGAGTGACTCATAAGGTCAAAACATCGGAGATGAAAAGTCAAATAACACCAAAACAGCATTTTGACCATTATAAGTATACCAGCAATAACAATATAGCACAAACAAAAGTAAGATATTACAAACTACATGTTATAGTTCATTAATAAATGTAAAACGCCAAACTCACGTGATCAGGTAAGTCAAAGATCAAGTTTGGCAAAATTTATGCGAAAATCATTTCCTAGACTACTCATTGACCGTAAGGCAATAAACTTCAGGGTTTGTACCTGGATATGGGTTGCAGCTGAGTGCATGCGTGAATGACACCATAGGGTCGAAAGGTCAGAGATCAAGGTAAAATGACAAAAAAACAGCATTTTGGCCATTACAGACGTACACTGAAATAGCAACATGGCCAAAACTCTTAAACACAATAGGACACCATGCACATACTATACCTGCAATGTATTAATTAATGAAAACTGCCAAAGGTCACGTGCTCAAAGGAGGTCAAATTTTGCGAAACGTGCACTTACCAAACTACCCTAAAATATTTGTTTAAAGGTATTCTCTCAACTAATCTGGTCTCAACGTATTCCCCGGTTTAAAAATAACAGCAATGTCGCCCTCTGCTCTGGCGACAACAGATTCATTCCTTTAATGTGGCATTCTCATCCTTAGCTATAAACAGGATATGGATCTGGGCACTGTTACCGCACAGTTCTCAGGTGTCCGAAATTCCAATCCATATATCAGTTCTGCGTACCATATAGGCCTACTGTGTAATCGTAGTGTGCGTTATGTGCGAGCAACTTTTCGCTGGTTCACAGTGGTATTAGTTGTACACAAATTTTCTATTGGCTATGAAACAATGCATTTGTCAGAGTAAAACAAATCCTCCATGCGACGGGGGCAAACCCTTTTTCCCAATTTTCGCTGGCATCTCGTACGACAGCTACAGACCGAGAGATCTGCTGCACTTTAAATATTTGCATCGCTACTTTGTGATAAATTGCTCTAATCCATTACGTTAAAAGTAACTTTTTGATAGGTAGATATTAATAAACTAAAGGTACACACTTTTTTGCTTTTGTTGCTGGCAATCCACATGAAAAAAAAACCTCAATCAAACTAATAGTGATAAATGGCCTTAGCACAGTTTGGATAGGTCTAATTAACGGTAGCCAAATATATAGGCGCGGTATGTTTTCAATTGTTTTAATGAGCAAGGAAACAACAGTATTGATAGAATGATTTGCGCTAGGTAATGAATGGGAAGGTCATCCGAGAACTTCTCACATTAGTTCAGCTTAAATACATTTCTTCCCTTTTCAGTTAGTTGAGGCTTCATATCATGTTCTGTTTCTGTAGTAAGGGGTGATTAGATATGGGTAAGATCAGCGACTCCTCGTTAAGATAAGGCCTTTGTGTGTGAGGGGTGGGTGAGCGTGTAACCATTTTGCCAAAATGAGGCGGTGGGAGTACCAATCCGAGGGAGGGGTAAGTGAGAGAAAACCCCAAAAGATGAATGACCTTCGACACAGGGGTAAACTGGACTCCCCCAGCTGCCTTTACTACATTTTACTGCATTACTACAAACATATGGTGGCTTCCACGGCTACTATCGATCAGGTATGCTGTATTGGCCCCAAATATACCAGATCTTCAAATATGGTTACCTTCGGTCAAAGTTTTGAAATTGTTTTTATTACCACCTTCAAAACAAATCCTCCATGCGACGGGGGCAAACCCTTTTTCCCAATTTTCGCTGGCATCTCGTACGACAGCTACAGACCGAGAGATCTGCTGCACTTTAAATATTTGCATC